>VZTV01090241.1:25457-50296 GCA_013400875.1 Anhinga rufa | reverse complement strand
CACGGGTGTCCCCAGCCACCCCGGGCTGTCACCGGGGGGTATGGGTGTCCCCCTGGGTGCCCGGGCTGTCACCGGGGGGCAGGGCATGGGCATCCAGGTCATGTCCTGGTGTCACCAGGGGACAGAGCATGGATGTCTCCGTTCCTGAGGCTGCCACCGTGGGACAGGCCATGGGCATCCCCCTGGGTCCCCAGCTGTCCCCCCACCCACTCCCCGTGCCCCAGGGCTGAGACTGCGTAGGGGGGCAAATGGCACCCCCGGACCAAGGACGCAGCACGTCCCCAGGCTCGGGCAGAGCACAAGACGATGGGGCAGTGGCACCCATCACCACCACCACGGGAGGGGGACAGGGACATGGGACAGAGCCAGAGTCCTTTAAAAACTTGTCCTTTATTAGTCTGTCGGAAGCGAGTCCCTCTGTATAGGGCGTCCCACCCAGTTATAGCAAAGTGAGTAACATGAAGGGACCGAGCCCCTCCCTCCCGCGGCCCCCCCGGGCCAGGGGGAGCACAGGGACCGGGGGGGGCCCAGGGCGATGGGGACATCTCCCCTCACGCAGCCCCCCACCACCAGGACCCCCTTCCCTCCATCCCTCCAATGTGGGGTGCCCCTCATCCTGCCCCCTCCCCCGCCACGGGGTCAGCTCTGGGGCTGGCGGGGGGGTCACACCCCAAGACCCCCCCTCAAATCCCGCAGGGAGCGATAGCACCAAGGGGGACAGCTGCTCCCCGCAGTTTATTCCGCGCTCCCTGCCGGGCCGGAGGGGCTGGGGGAGGACAGGCAGTGCCGGAGGCGCGGGGTCCCTCCTGGGAACATGGGACCAGGATTGGCCCCATGGGGGGGGATCCGGGGCTTTGGGGTGGCGGGGGGGTGTCTCAGCTTTGCTTCGGATTTACATTCTGGACCATGCAGTAGCACCAAAGTTCATGAGGTCATCAGTGACGGCGGGCTGTTACTTCCGCTTCCTCCCGCAGTACTTCCCTTGTGCGCAGCCCACGCCGCCTGCGGGGGGGATGCACAGGGGTCAGACCCCCCTGCGCCCCCCAGACCCCTGGGCGGGGGCTGAGAGAAGGGCAGGGGTGCAGGATCCGGCCCCAGCAGGCAGTGGGTCACCCGGTGGCAGCGCTCACCTCTAAAGCCCAGGGCACCAAGGGCTCCTCCGAAGGTCTTGGCAGGCTTCCCTGTGGGGAAGATGCAGAGTGGGGTGAGTGGGACCCCCACCCTGCTTGGCTGCTGGGTGCAGGGGGATATGCACACACCCCCCCCCAAAAAATGCCCCACTTGAGCGATGGACACTCACCACCAAATCCCAGCTGGCCAGCAACCCCACCTGAAAGCAGAGGGACGTCCTCAGCACCCACCAGGCACCCACATTGCTCTGCCCCCACCCCCATCAGAGCACCCACCCCCTCAGCCTGGTCCCCTGGGTTGCTCCCCAGGCCATGACCATGCCCCTGTGCCCCGTGGGCTGTGCATGTCCCCGCGAGCCAGCCAGGCACCGAGATGTGCCCTGGGTGCATGCCGAGGTGCGGAGCTGGGGATGGTACCTGGAAATATCGGTGACACGCCAAAGCCAGGAACTCCAGCCCCTGGGGAAAAAGCAACAGCTGGTGACAGCCTGTGACAGCAGTGCCACCCCAACCCTGACTGGCTGGGGACACCCTGGCTGGGGACACTCTGGCTGGGGACCCTGGCTTACTGCAAGGACAGGAGCTGCTGCAAGAGCCCCTGTCCCTGCAGGGCACCCACCTGGCTTCAGGGTGCTCTCCTGGGGAATGGTGTGCCCCAGCAGGGGACGGCAGCAGAGTGGGGACAGCAAGTGGGGACAAGCGTGGCATGGTAGGGGACATGCTCCCACCCCAGCCCCAAACCGCAGCACTCACCTAGCTGCAGCCCCCCCACACCAAAATCTGCGGGATGGGACAGCCCTGGTGAGGACGGGGAGCATGGGGACAGGGTGGGGACAGGGATGGGGGTCACCCCTCTGGCCTCCCTGGCTGGAGCAGCCCTGTTCCTTACCTGGCTTGGGAGGTTTCCCAACAGCGCCTGGATACAAGATCCCTGTGTCAGAGAGGGGCATCAGTGCAGCCCCCAATGGGGCTCGCTGCCCCCACAGCTGCAGCCAGACCCTGCTATGAGCCTAGAGGGTCCCAGGCAGGGACCTGCACCCTCACATGTTGGGGACATGGTACAGTACCGTCCCCTGTCCCCATGGCATGGGCAGCTCTGGTACTGTGGCCCTCTGTACCTGCTCAGCGATGGCATTCCTTTCCGATCACACCCTGGGAGCAGGGCAGGGGGCAGACACAAGATGGGGCACAGGGCACGGTGACTGTGTCAGGTGGGACCATATGTGTGGGGTGGGACCATATGGTGGATCCGGGAGGGGACAAAAGCGACCCTGCATCCCATACATCCCCTTTCCTTTTCAGCACTCTGCCAGCATGCTGCTGCCGCTCAGCTCCCTGCACCCCAGCCCTGGGGAGCCCCGATGCCAGGGGCCAGCATCACTCACCAGCACCAAGGCCACCAACTCCAAGGCCACCAACTCCGAGGCCACCAACTCCGAGGCCACCTATGACGGGGATGCCCAGTGAGCACCAGCAGGGACGGGCAGTAGGGCAGCGTCTGATCCTCTCCTCGCCCAGCCCCACGTGTGTGCCCATCCCCGTCCTTCCTCGGGCAGCCCCACTCCCCCCATGCCCTGGGGGAGCATCCCTCTGCCTGCACATCCCCACTGCCTGGGCTCAGCTCCTGCAGCACCTACCTGGGATGCCGCCGACCCCTGGGACTCCAACCCCGGGAACACCTGCCAGAGAGAGACCGTTAACTCCTGTCCCCCCACAGCCCGACACCCACAGCTCGGGGCACCCCCAGCCAGTGCTTGACCCACTGACACCCATCCTGGGTGTCCCCAGCACCCATCTCACAGCACCCAGAGCAAGAAGACCAGGAGGGGGCTCAACCCCTGCATGACACATTGCTACAGGCAATGCAGAGCAGGAGAAAAATATCCCCAGCAAGTCCAGGGGAGGGAGCACAGGTGGCACTTTGCACCCATGGGTGACAGCACACCACCTCCCCCACATGGGCCACCCTCTGCCAGGACACCAGGGGGCATGCAGGGGACACAAAGCCAGGCCAGCATCCCAATGGCCACACAAGGAGGGTGACAGTCTGAGGTGGACCTGGGGCAGGGTGGCAGAGATACATACCGAATTTGGGAGGTTTAGCACCAGGCTGCACCCCTACTTGGGGGATGCCTGCAAAGCGAATGAGGACACCACGGTTAGGACAGTCACCCCTGCACCCCTCCCATCTGCCACCATCCCCCATCCTGCCTGCATCCCCCCTGCCACCCCTCCATGTGGCTCCGTGGCTTTTAGCATCCCCAGCCACTGCTGTCCCCAAGCAGGTCCCTGACTGGAGTGTGACAAAGCACGTACCTGCCCCGGGGAGGATGCCGGTACCGGGTACCCCCACACCTGGCACCAACCCAGGCACGACGCCGACGCCGGGTGTCACTCCTGGCACTCCAGTGACGCCGGGCACCGCACCTGGCACCCCTCCGACACCAGCACCTGCAGAGAGAGGGGGTGAGGCAGCGTGGGGGTGATCCCGGGTCCTCCCCATACTCCTGTGGGATGATGCACCCAGTGTGGGGTGCCCACCCCCCAGCTCCCCCTGGACCAGTCTGTGCCACACCAGGGCTCATGGGGAGACCCCAGATGCCCGCTGGGGGGGTGGGGCTGCCTGCTGTGGGCTGATTCACGAGGGATGGGCTTCTCCAGCTGACTCACCAAATTTGGCTGCCTTCGCTGCTGCTTTTGCTGCTGCAGCCGGACCTCCGACCCCTGAGCAGAGACAGTGAGAGGGGGGTCAGTGTCCCCCGGGGGTTCCTCTCCAGCAATGCTAGGCAGAGCCCATGCCTCCCACCTTGTCTGCATCCCCCAAGGGATGGCCATGAGTTGATGGAGACCACTGAGGTCCTCCTCACGCCTGTCCCACCCCAAACCTGCCCCGGCACCAGCCAGGCTGCTACCACCACCTGCCTTCCTCCTCACCTGGGACACCTGCAACACCAGGGGCTAGGCCACCCACTCCAGGAGCCAGGCCACCCACACCAGGAGCCAGGCCACCCACGCCAGGAGCCAGGCCACCTATGCCAGGAGCAAGGCCACCTACGCCAGGAGCAAGGCCACCCACGCCAGGAGCCAGGCCACCTGCAAGGAGAGAGGAAAGGACTGGGGCTTTAGGAAGGAGCTGGCTGAAAAGGCATGGCAGGCTGGAGTGGATGGATGGATGGATGGATGGATGGATGGATGGATGGATGGATGGATAGAAGGATGTGGAGTGGTTGGATGGATGATAAGATGGATGAATGGATGGAGGTACGGATGGATGGACAGATGAGTGGACAGATGGATATTGAGGTGGCTGGCTGGCTGGCTGGTGGTGTATATGGGTGGGTAGAAGGAAGGGTGGATGGACTAATGCATGAGAAGGTGTATGGATGGTGAACCTAGGACCCTCCATGCAGACCAGCTCTCTGGAGAGCACCCCCTGACACAGCCAGGACCTCATCCCACATACAGCCCTGCAGAGAGCTCATCTCTCGGCCCAGCCCACAGGGACCCTCTGCAGTGCCGGGCCTCAGCCCCAACAAGGGGAGCAGCCTGGGGTGGGGAGGCAGCAGGAGGTAGGACATGTGGGATAACCCCAGAGAAATTCTGACTTACCATACTTGGCTGCTTTGGCAGCTGCTTTGGCAGCAGCGGCAGCTGCTGGACCTCCGACTCCTGGGGGAGAAGGGGAGTATGAGGGGCAGTGATGGACCATGGTGGCCATGCCAGCACCCCTCAGCCCACACCGCTGGGGACATCCCGAGCATGCCTAAGTCACCATCTCACCTGGTATGACCCCACCAGGCACCAGACCAGGCACGCCGACACCAGGCACACCAACTCCAGGCACACCAACTCCAGGCACGCCAACACCAGGTACGCCGACACCAGGTACGCCGACACCAGGTACGCCGACACCAGGTACACCAACTCCGGGCACACCAACTCCGGGCACGCCGACTCCGGGCACGCGCCCTGCTCCTGCAGAGAGGTTTAGGGATGTGGCCGAGCAGGCAGGGTCCGTAGGCAAGGGTCCCACTGACCTCCCCACCATCCACAGTGCCAGGGCTGCCCCACACCCTGCCCATTTGCAAGCATCCTTCCTCCCTCCCTGGGAAAGTATGACAGTGACTCACCAAATGCCGCGGCTTTCGCTGCAGCCTTCGCTGCGGCCGCTGCAGCTTCTGGGCCACCCACTGCAGGGACAGAAGGGAGAGAGTCAGGGGACCAGCGAGGCCAGCACCACCCCATTGGCTTGTACCAGCCTGTCCGCTCACCTCCAACTCCGGGCACCACACCAGGAACCCCAGGCACACCAGGCACACCAGGCACACCGGCAACACCAGGAACACCAGGAACACCAGGAACACCAGGAACACCAGCAATGCCGGGAACACCGACACCAGCTCCTGCAGGCAACAAGAGGGGAGAAGTTAGATCTTGTTGCAGCAACAATTGGAAGGTGGGACCTCATCATAGGTCTGCTCTCGCCATCATGCTGCAGTGAGGAGAGCACCCCACCACCGTGACCCAGGAGAGATGCACAGTGGTGTAAGGGAGGGACTGGTCCCGTGTATCCCAAGAGGCTCCAGTGAGGATGGCAAATCTGCAGTTGTAAAAAAGAGGCTGGGAAGTCACCAGCACAAGGGACCATGATGATCCTCATCACCATGGGGGGCTCCAGATGGTCCTCATCATGGGGGCATCAAGCCTTGCAGCCAAAGAGGCCACGGAGGAGAAGGTGGTCCCCAGTAGCTGCCTGGAAGTGCTGGGTGCCCTGGGCACTGGCCAGACTGGGAAGCTGCCCGGGGCAGTGACTGCCTTGACCTGCTGGCACTCATTAGCACTACAGGGACAAGCATCAGGTCACTAGTGGAAGGGCTGAGTGCCAGAGGGGTTGTCCTCATGGCCCCCTGCTTGGCAGGTGCCTGGCACCCAGCACAGAGCACACACCCGTTAACTTGTCACTGCCAAGTTTCTTCCTAAATCCTATCCTTCCCTGGGCATGTGGTGGGATTTTTTTCTACATGATGCAGAAAAGAAATAGCCAGCAAAGGTTTAGCCCTCAAAGGAAAGCTGCCATCGAGCATGGTTGCTCCCAGGGGACTCCCAGGGCTCTGCACTGATGATGCAGGAGAAGGTCCTGGGACCTGGCCATGTAACCTCTGGCACTGCTTTTTGGAGCAACACATGGATCCCCCAGCCCTGCGTGGAGCTTCGGGGACACTTCTGCCTCCTCCCTGTGCCCAGGCTCCCAGCTTCCCTGCCGCTTGTCCATGTCCCTCGTCCCCTCCTCGCTGGAGCTCCCCTGGGGGTGGTTATGCCTGCTGGGCACCTCGGTCTTGCTAGACCAAGCTGGATGTACTTGCTGCATCCCACCAGGTTTTTGGAAGGCGGTAACTCTGGGCAGGGGTCCCTCTGCCAGAGATCTCTGCCCACCTGGGCAGTGAGGCTGAGCCTGCAGGCACCAGACCCTGGGTCAGGTCTGCAGCTGGAAAACAGATTTGGTACAAAACCCAAGAATTCAGACAAGGTCCAAAGACACAAGTTTGGTCTCATCTGTTCACCTCCACAAAGCAGCCTGCACAGACCCCAGAGAGGGAGAAGGACCTGCCCTGGGGATAAAGCCAAGCCTGGATGAAGCAGCTAGGAGCTGGGCTGGGCACATCCCGTGTCCGTAATGAGCCATCATGAGTGATACCCAGGGGAGACCTGCCTGCCTGGGAGCACCCTGAGTGCCACAGGTGGAGAGGGTCAGCAGGGGTCCCCAGGGAGGTGCTGGGGAGCTCCTTGCACCATTGAGCACATACCATACTTAGCTGCCTTTGCTGCTGCTGCTGCTGCCGGCGCCCCGACTCCTGGGGATAAGAAAGAGAGGGACTCTCAGCTACCAGCCCCTGCACCTCCCACAGAGCCGGGCGTTGGGGAAAGGGCTCCTGGGAACAGTCACCTGCCACCCCGGGGACACCTCCGACACCGGGCACCAAGCCGGGGACAGCACCAACACCGGGCACGAGGCCTGGCACACCGCCAACCCCGGGCAGCACCCCTGGACCTGGAGGGAAGCAGAGCAGTCAGACCCCCCCAAAAAACACCCCGTGCCACTGGTGGGGACAGTCTCCCCCACTGTCATGGGAGGCTCTGGGGCACCTGGCTTTGAGGTGGGCTCTCCACACCTCCCAAACCAGCAGCTCAGGAGACCTGGGATGCACCCAGCTCCCTACACCCACCCGGTCACCCACGGGCTTGGAGACCTCTGAGGCGCCCCAAGGGCCGTGGTTGTAAATCCCAGCTGCTTCCAGGGCTGACGCATTTCCTCTGGATGCTCCAATGAGCAGCTGTTTGCCACTCGCTTTTCTCCCGCAAAACAGCCAACAAGGGGAGCAGCAAACAAGATCTGCATTACCCTCTGCTAACAAATGACGGCTCGTTACAGACACTGTCTCCCTGATCACCCTGCTGGAGCCTGGCACAGCAAAACCACATCTCTTATGAAGAAATCATGCACAATGGGGACATACTCCCCCTTGTCAGGCTGCTGCACTGCGAGGTGGCCAGCCAGCCAGCCAGCCACCACCAAAAAAGCTGATTTTTGCAAACCAGGCTTTGCCATGCCCGAGCCCAGCTCTCCCAACAGGCTGATGGAAGCTGCTCCCAAGGGGGTAAAGCCCCTCTGCAGCCCAGGAGGAGGTTTCGCACCTTGCTGCCTTCCACCAACAAAAGCTGCTGGCTCAGCAGAGTGGCTTCACCTCACCCCAAGATCCAGCAAGCAGATACTGGAGCTGGGACAGGGGTCTGGGGCTGGGAGAGCATGTCGGGAGATGGGGCAGGTGGTGGTGGGGCAGGCAGTGAAGCCATGCAGCCCGTGCACCAATGCATGGCTCCTCCATGCCCTGAGAATGAGCCTGGCCCCACAGGCAGCTGCCATATCTGTCTGAGACACCAGGGAACTCACCAAAAGCCCCTGCCTTCGCCGCTGCCTTAGCTGCTGCCGCTGCTGCTGCCGGCCCTCCAACTGCCGAGGGAGAGGGAGAGAGTCAGGGGTGTGGGATGGGGAGAGGTGACCCTCCCCAAGCCCCAGGGCTGAGCCCCACCTCCAACTCCTGGGACAACGCCAACACCGGGTACCACTCCGCCGACTCCTGGGATGCCGCCAACCCCAGGCAGGACACCGGCTCCTGCCATAGGGGAGAAGGGGACCATCAGCTCGGTGATGCAGGGACAGATCCAGCATCCCCCCTAGCCTGGGAGGGAGAGAGGGAGCAGCTGCCCCACTGGGGAGAAGGGTGATGGATGTGCCCGCAGAGGGTGACTCACCATATTTCGCTGCTGCTTTTGCTGCTGCTGCCTGTGCTCCGACTCCTGGGGAAGGACATGGGCAGCTGCTGAGGTACCGAGACCATTCCCACCCCAGCTCCCCCATCCCACAGGGACCCTGGGACTGGCCCCTCCTGTCAGCATCCACCCCCCTCTCCTTTGGAAAGTGATGCACCCCTCCAGGCTGTCCCTGGGGTGACACTGCCACCCTGGGGCCACCAGACAGCTGGGCAGTGCCCAACACCCTATCGTAGGACCAGCAAAGTGACTGGGATGCCCGGTCCCCCTGCCATGCCTGTGCCAGTCCCCCACCCTGGGGCTGCCTGGGAAGAGAGCGTACCTGTCCCGGTGGGGTACCCTGCCTTTCCTACTGCCCCGATGCCAGCTCCTATCCCGCCGGGCCCGAAGCCTGCAACCACAAACAGAAAGGCAAAGCCAGGTCAGGCAGTTGCTCTAGGAAGTGGAGCGAGGCAGATGGAGCAGCTCCCTCGGCCCAAAGGATCTCCCCGCTCCGGCGTCAAGAGGTGTGGGGGGGATGCCGGGGCCAGCTCCCCGCCAGTTGAGATGCCAGTTCAAACATCCCTGCCTGGAGCTGGCTACGGCTCAGGACACGTCCTAGCAGAGAGCCAGCCAGCCAGCCGACCGCAGCCAGTGCTGCGGCATGCCTGCGGATTAACGGCTCCCGGCCCCGTGGCGTGGGATGCCAGGAGAGCCAGCTTGCTCCCAGCTGGGTCCACAGACATCAGGGCAGGGCAAGGCACGGGTGCCCTGAGGGACCACCTCGCCCTGGGAGCGGGATGCCCCTCACACCGCACCAGGGGTCGGTGGCCGCAAATCCACGGTGGCAGCCGGCGGAGCCACGAGGAGCTACGACCGCGGAGCGAGGGCTACAAGCACTCACCGTAGGGCAGCTTACCAGTGCTGTAGGGCAATCCATAGCCACCTGGAGAGGAGAGAAGGTGGCGGGTTAGCACCTGGCTGCCGGTGGCCGTGCCCCTACTGCCCCGCGGTGTAGCCCCTCTCTGCCAGCCAGCTGTGCGGCACCAGCCCTTGGGGCTCCTTCCATCGGGATAGTAAATCCTCCAGGATACAAACCGCCATGATGGAGACGGGCCAAGAGATGCTTTTCTCCATCACCTTGGAAGCAGCAGCTCCAAAAAGAGCTACCCACTCTCAGCCCCATGTGGAGGGCTGTGGCACCTGAAGCCAGTTTTGCAGGAGCCTCCCGTGACCCTGCTTCGGCAGGGGGTCCTCAGGAGCCCCACGGCAAGAGCTGTACCCAGCTGGTTGTGCCACAGCCAGATCCAAATGAAAGATTTTAATTGGAATCAGGGCTTGGGAGCCTCTGCTGAAACGTGACCTCATTAGGAGGTTGGCGCAAAGGGACGGGGAGGGATTACGAGTGGGAACATCGCAGCCAGGGAAATGTCTCCTTGTGAAAGAACAGGATCCCACTGCTCGGGACAGCACAGGGATGCCCGTGACTCGGCAGGACCAAGCGCTTGGGAGCCAGCAGCACCGAGCTCCCATCACTGCTGGCAGCGGCCTGAGGAGGGGTGATGGGCTGCCACATCCCCAATGGGGACATCTTGAGCAGTGCGTAGGGTGGAGGGTGTCTCACACACCAAGCCCTTCCACTGGAGGAGGTTGCGGGCAGGGCGGGGATGTGGCTGCCTGCAGCCAGGACGGGACTGTTCATGGCAAAGCATCTCCTTGAGCACGGGACACCATCCCCTCCCGCCAGCCAGCATGTGGGGACCAGATTTCCCTCCACCCTGACAGGCTGTCCCATCGTGTCCCACGCCAGCACGTCGTTGCTGGAAGGCTGAGGCTTTCCAAGCTGCGGTGGCTGTGAGCTGTGCCGGGTGTCCCCCACCTTGGGACCCCCCTTGCCCATCCCAGGGCACTTCACTGGCACCTCACTCACCCCAAAGCTGTGGAAGGGTCCAGCACTGGGTGACACACTTGGAGGTGACTCCAAGGGTCCAGAGTCCAAGCCCTTGGGTCTCCGAGGGTTTTGCCGGGTCCAAGGCCAGCTCCCCACCACCCACAGCTGGATGCAAGAGCAGCCTCCGCCCTGGGGCTGTGCGCACCTCTCCTGTGCTGGCGCGGGGATGCCACTAGCACTGCTGGGGGGACTCAGGGCTGATGGGCGCACTGGCTGGCATGGAAATGGCTTTGCACAGACTGATGCCACCCCAGCACCGCTGGGCACTGGGGAGCAGTCCCCATCCCTATGGCATTGGGTGGGACCCTGATTTCAGCCACAGCTTCAGGCTGAGCCCCCAGGGAGCAGGGTGGCCCTGGCACCACCTCCTGACCAGGGACAGCAGAGAGCAGGAGCTGGCTAGGACATTTGGAGCAAATCATCCAAAAAGGAGACTTTCTGCTGAAAATGTTATTTTCCTCACTGTCCCATTGTCCTGTCTTGACCCAGACCTACTGCAGCTGGGACACAGTGCAGGGGACATGGGGATGTGTGGCAGCCCCCGGGTCCACCTAGAGCATCAAAGCAAGAGCCTCCACAGTGTCTCCCCACGCTGCCAGCCCCAAGCCCTCAGAGGTGACAAACTGGCATCCCCCAGCGTCCCGGGAAGGACTGGGGTGCCAGGCAGGACCCAGCAGGTGAAACCACAGCTGGGGACACCACCACTGGTCCCTGTGAGAGGCATGATGCACTGATGGGGCTCCCTGGCCAAGGGGATGGGTGTCCTCCCCTGATTTATTTAACAAAGGCTCCCCATAAAGTGGGTCAGCCGGCAGCAGCATCCCGTCCGGGCTGTGGGCCACTGGCGGGGCCGCCACGGGATGGAGCCAGGCACAGCTGCGCCATGCGCCGGTGGTTTGTTCTCCGCACCAGGCACCCCATGAAAGGCGGTCTGGGGCCAGGCTGCGGCCGGGAGGCCAGACAGTATCCGATGGCGGCGGGGCTGAGTCGCCCTAATGAGTGTAACTGCCTCCGCGGGAGGAAGCCTCTGCAGGCCAAGTATTTCTGCCGCCGTTTGCAGCAATGGGCCCTGGCGGGGGGAAGCCGGCAGAGCTGCCAGGGCTGGCGCCCATGCCGGGCTGGGACCTGCTCCCTGGGGGTGGGCTCCCCCTGCCAAGGCTTTCCTGCCTGCAGCAACTTGTTTCAGCAAGTGGAAAATGCCTGTGGATCTACTTGCTCCCCAGCACCCCAGGGATGCGGGTCCCCGCCTGGATTTGGCTGCCCTCCTCCTCGGGGATGCTCTTGGGACCAGTAAACTGGCAGCATGGCCCTTGGAGGGCACAGCACCCGGTACTGGCTGCCTGGCACTGCCCGTCCTGCTGCTGTCCCTGAGTGGGCATGGCCAGCTGGGCATGGGCAGAGCTGGCACCCAGCAGAGGGCTGGGAGATGGAGGTCCCTGGAGCAGCCCAGCCTTGGAAATGGGTGCTGAGCACCCCCAGGCTTCCCTGGGCTAAAGCTGAGCTTCATCTGGGTGGGCACCGGCGTGGGAGACCTGCCTGGAGCATCATCCCTTCCACCTGCCTGCTGTTGGTGGCCTTGGCTAGAGCTCCTTGGGCCAAGCTGGGACATTTGGACCAGGTGAATGGCCAGAGATGCCCGGCACAACCCTAGGAGCCAAAGAAAGCAGACGGTCCCTGCAAGGGCTGGGCCTCATGCCAGGAGGAGCCAGCAGGGACAGCCTGTGGTGGCCTGGCCCAAAGCATGTCCCAGAACATGCTCTTTCCTACCTTACCACAGCTGGAGAGAGGCACAGCATCATCCTTATGGGCTGGGGGCAAGACCAGCAGCAGCCTCCAGGCAGCTGCTGACGGGGCTGCGATACGCAGGGCTGCTGCTGGACTCACCTGCCCAGTGCCCCTTGCTCTGTCCTGCAGTCCCAGGGCCAGCACCAGCACTGCCAGGTCCAGGGGACCCAGGGGCATGGCGGCACAGCCCTGGGGAACGGCGGGTCCTTCTCCTGGCATTGCTGGGGGTTCTTCACCCCCAGCCCTGTTGGCTGTGGCAGCTTACCTGGGAGCTTAGGAGCTTTGATGGGATACCCCAGAGGGACACCGGGCTGCTGACCTCCAAAACCTCCCAGTCCTGCAAAGCCAACAGCAGACTCTCACCTGGAGCCCGCGCCCAGGCTGCCACCAGTCCTTACGAGAGGGGAGCACCCTGGGGCACCCCAGGAGAGGAGAGCGGGTGGCTTCGGAGGCATCTTCTGGTGTGGGGAGGCCTTGGCTGTGATGAACAGGCTTAGGAAAGAAGAAAAGGACGGGCGAGAGAGACAGGACACTCACCAGGGACTCCTGCGAAGGCTCCTGCTCCTAGGCAGAAACACAAAGACACCCACATGAGCCTTGGGGCTGGTCCTTGGAGTCCAAACTAGTCTGCATGGGCTGCATGGGCTCAGCTGGACGTTGGCTTCACTCACCCACGTGCCCTGTGGGGCTGCGACCCCAAAGGATGGGCAGGAGCCAGTCCCAGCATGGTGGGGATGAGGGCAGAGTTGAAGCCAGCCCTGGACCCACCCTCCACGCTGGGGTCCCCAGGGGATCGAGGGGACCTACCTGGACCTTTTGGCTTGACTCCAGCACCAGTCGGTACTCCAGGCAGCACCCCTACGCCCGGGAAGCGGACACCTGCGACAGAGACCGGAGGGTCCAGGTGAGCATGGCAGGATATCGTGGCATTGCTGGTACCTGACACCCCTGCACCCAGCTTCCAAATCCTTGTCACCCATCTCTGGCTCAGCACTAACCCTTGTACCCTGGGACAGGGTACCCTCATTCCCTGGGGGCTTGCTGGGACACTCCTGTGCCAGCCTCCCTGCACCCCCGAGGCAGAGCTGCTGGGGAAGGGTTTGCTCCAGCCCTGCAGCTGCCTGGGCTTTGTGGGGGCCAGGATGCCCACACAGGAGCTCAGGGTCCCTGCAGGGTACATGGCACCCACTCATGACAGCAAAGCACCAGCTCACGCTGTGGTATGGCCAAGCCCAGGCATTGCTTTCCGCCCCGGTGATGTGCAGTGGCTTCATGCAAGCTGGGGCTCTTTGGGGAGTGAGAGGCGGGGTCCTACCCACCGAGCCCTGACCCTTGAGGGGCAACAGGCAGCGCTTTGGCCTTGCAGTCATTTGGGTTGGATTTTTGGTGTTGTTTTTTCATTTGGTTTGGGTTTTTTTCCCTTTTACAAATGTCTTTCATTATAACTCACGCATTTTCAGACATGGAAAAGACATTCCTGACCAGCAACACACTTCTCATTCTGACAATGTCGAAACATCTTGTTTGCACAAGTTTTCCTCCCCCAAATTACTTTGCAGTGAGGAATTCCTCTCCCCCTGCCACCTCCTCCCCCTCCTTCCCACGCTGCCTTTGGCTGGGCAAGCCGGCCCTGGCGTGGTCCGTGCCAGCTCCTCTCCCAGTGTTGATGCCGCCTGCTCCCACAGAGCTTGGCACAAGATCCCTGGAGACATGGGGTCCCCCCGCCTTTGGCATGGTGGAAATGTCACTATGGCCCCAGAAAAAGGGTTGGAAACTGCAGGCAGCAGTGATGGGGCAGGCAGGGATTTAGGAAGGTGGGCAGCACAGGGCTGCAGGCAGCCTTCTGCAGGGCAGCATGCTCTGCCTGCGTGGGCAGGGCAGGCAGGGGAGGTGGTGTAATGCCCAGGGTGCAGGTGGCCACAAAGCTATCGACTCAAACCGGGGTGCTGCTGTCAGGGTGGGGACCCGTCATGGGGTCAGGGTACTGCCGGTGGAGTGGGGACCCCCAGCTCACCTGCGCCAGGGAGCACGCCGCCTGGGAAAGCTCCAGGAATCCCAGCACCTGCCGGGTGACAGAAAGGCAGGGATGAGCACCCAGCCAGAGCCATTCCCCGCCCCGGCCCCCTGCTTCAGGGCCGTGCACCTACCTGGTACTTTGGGGGGTTTCCCTGCCGCACCAACCCCAGGCTGCACCCCGCCTGGTACCGCCGCACCTGCAGGCAGCAGAGACCCCCTGAGCCCTGGCACTCTGGCTCCTGCCCACCCTGGCAGGCATGGAGACGCATCTGCTCCAGGCAGAGCTATGCTGGGGATGAAGGCTATTTCCTGCCTGTGGAGACCCTGAGGCCACCAGGACCACCAATTCTACCCACAGCACCAATGCCAGCACCTGGGGGCATTGGGAAGAGGAGTGTACCAGTGTGGGCTATGGGTGGCCGGAGCAGTAACAAAGGAAGGGACAAGCCCAGGACAGCTCTTGGGGTGTGAAGGGGACACCCCTAGGCAGCACCAGGGATGGATCCCCCAGACCCGGGCACAGGGACCAGGCAGCTCAGTGCTCTCCGCTCCTGGGGGCTCGGCTTGGCCAACACCCCTTCCTCAGCACACCAAGATGTGCCAGAGTCCCTCCGCATCAGCGGGGATACCTGTGGAGAGCAGCACCTCCTGCTTGCAGCCCCCCAGCTCCATGGGGAAAGCTCTCCTAACCCAGGCACCCAGGGGACACCTGGAGTCCCTGGGGACTGCCCAAGCCCTGGCAATGCCTTGCCCGGCGCTGTTGCCTTGCGCAGCATCGTTGCCTGGCCCAGCATCGTGGCCTGGCCCAGCATCGCATCCAACACCCTCAGCACTCACCAGCTTTTGCAGCAGCCTTGAGCGCAGCAGCAGAGGCAGCACCTGGGAAGACGCCCCCAGGGTAGACACCTCCGGGGAAGAGACCCGCAGCACCTGCGGGGAGGAGAACAACCAGCGTGAGCATCCCCGAAAAGCAGCCGGCAAGAAGACGTCCTGCCTTCTGCGCCGGCCATGGTGGGCACAGGGGGTGGTGAGCCGTGGGGGGCTGCGCGGGGGTGCTGGGAGCTGGCGTTAGGCTGGGCAAGGTGGTGGTTAGCAGGCGCTGACCTGTCCTGCACTGGCTTCTCTCTGCACCCCCACCAAATACCTGCTCCCATCCACATCCCACCCGTCACCAGCTATGCCCATGCCACCCAGCACACACTGCGGCGTCACCAGCTGCTGCACACGCCAGGGTGCCCTGCACAGGTTGGCCAGGCCACATGTGGGCACTGTCCCCCTGCTGCAGACCCCATGGGGACCCCACATCCCTCCTCGACCGTCACTGCTTGGGGTCAGCCAGCTGTGGTTGATGCCATGATGTTGGGGGACCACAGGGCTGCCTGTTGGTGGCTGCTGGTCCCTCAGGTCTGGGAAGGGCACCCAGCCCAGGTGGGACCCACCAGGCAGGCTACGGAGAGCACTCAATGGGAACAAGTCACATGCTGTCCCCAAAGTGTTTGTCTGGGGACAGACCCGAGCGGTGGCCGGTGGCCGGTGGTCTGTGCTCACCTGGCTGCAGGCCAAGTGGGCCGAGTCCCCCGAGGGCTCCGACCCCTGGAAAGAGAAGTGGGGTGAGGTAGGAGGGGGGACGGCCGGTGCCAAAGGAGAAGGAGCATCCCATTTGCACCATCCCAGTGGGATGGGACCGTGCTCCAGGGATGGGCACAGGGATGGGTGACAAATGTGCCCGCCAGCATCCTGGTCCCTCATCCCATCCCTTTCTGCCTCGACCACCCCGCCGGGCCATGAGGGGACAGAGCCGAAATGTTTATGGCTGAGGAATGAGTCCCTCCGGCTCCAGCCAGCGCTGCCTTCCAACATCTGGGGCTAATCAGCCCTCGCTCCCTCCAGGCGCAAATTCCACTGCCTTTGGCTCAGGGTGCGGACACCGCTCCGGCTGGGGCTTCACGGCTGCGCCGCGTTTGGTTTTAATTACGCCGAAATAAAGAGCCTTGTTTTTCTTTCCACGAGCTGAAATCTGAGTAAACGGGAGGTTGCCGGCCCCCGCCTCAGGCTGGTGCTCCTGCTGTGCAGACAGGCCAGCTCGGGGGGGCCAGGGGGTTGCAGTGTGCCCCTGCCCCGGGGCACAGCAGGTACCCCTAAGTTGGGCAAGGAAGGGGAGACCCAGGTCTCCACCCAAAAAAGCATCTCCCTGGGCCTCGATGGGCACTGGGCACCTCCGTTAGCACCAGATTTGCCCCCTGTACATTCAGTCCCTGCTGTCCCAGCACCTCCCCACTATGACCCAGGCTCAGTGCCCTCAGGCTCCACATCCTCCTGCCAGCATCTCATCTCTCTCCCGCCTCCTCTCAGCCAGACAAACCCCAGCGTGGGCTACAGGAGCCCCAGGAAAAGCTGCTTGGCCATGAGCACAGGCAGGCAGAGGTGCTGCCAGCTTCCCACAGGCACCAGCTCCCGGCAGGGCTGCGCAAGCATTACCCAGCTTTGCATCTTCCTGAGGAGCTTTGGCGCAGGTTTGCAGGCAGCAAGCACCCTGAAAGGGTGGTCCATGGGGGTTGGAGGGGAGAGGGCAGTGCGCCAAGCAGGGGATGAGGGAGAAAGGCTCCCTTGTGGCTATGGGGGCTTGGTGGGGGTTAGTGTGGCAGGGTAGGGTGGAAAGTGCCGGCTGCTGCGTGCCTTGGCCATGGGGATGCCCAAGGTGGGGGAGTCCCCTTGGCCACGTGGAAAAAACATGAGGACAACAGGGGTTGGGCAATATCCTGGCCACTGGCATGGCCAGAGATGTCGAGAGAGCCAAGGAAAGGCTTCTTACCTGGTTTGAGAGGTTTTCCTCCAGCCCCGAGTCCTAGGGGAGAGTGAGTGGAGAGGAATCAGAGCCATCCTTCCTCAGAGCATCCCCCGAGGTGGGGACACTCTGCAGGATGGGCCAGCCTTGTGGCAGACCCCCTGCCTGCCACAGGGCAGCTCTGCCAGGGGTGCTGCCCCCCTCCCCGTCCCAGCACACCCTGGGCAAAGGGGTCCCAGCACTCACCTGCTCCCAAACCTCCAACACCAGCACCTGCGCGCAATGGCAAATCTTAGCACCCATTCCTGTGAGCACCCACCACCCACCCACCCATGCCAGGCTCCCAGGGGTCCATGGGGAGGAAGAGAGGGTCACAAGGGTTCAAGAGGATGGGGCATCCCCCCTGGGATGTCCCCAAGCTTTTGGCTGAAACACTGGGGACAGGCTGTGACCTCTGTGCACCTCCTGTGGCCAGGGCTGGGCATGGTGTAGGTGCCAGCCCTGGGCTAGTGACCCCCAGCGTAAGTCTGGTGCTGCCACCCAGTCCTGTCCCCACACCATGGGGCTGGTGCTGGGGCAGCCACCCAGGGCTGAGTGGCCAGACAGGGTGTCCCCATGTCCCCTGATCCTGGCTGGCAGGTCCCCAGCCCTCTGTACTGGTTCAGAGGTACCCAGGGACCTCCCCAGGCACCCATCCCATTCCTGCAAGCAGGGTGATGCCCCCACAATGCTGCCTGGAACCCTTTACCTGGGAAAAAGCCTGCTCCTGGGACCCCCCCTCCTGGGATAGCACCAGGGACCCCTGCAAGAGAAGAGACCCTTGTTAAAATCCCCCCAGGGATCCAAGCGTATCTGGTGGGTAGGGCAGGGGGCACCTCTTGGGAAGAGGAGCTGCTCCTTGCAGAGGGAGTGGGATGCAGATCTCAGGGCCGAGGGCTCAAGGGCAGGTCCCTGCCTTTCCTTGCACACCTCAGTTTCCCCAGTGTGACAGTGGTGACGGAGCTTGGAGGTGCCCCAGCCAGGAGCCATCTTGTTGGAGGTGTCAGCAGGACATGGTAATGCATGGGAGGGAGGAACATGGGGCTGGCATGGAGCAGGTCTGGCTGGTGTCCCGCTCTGCTTCCCAAAATCTGTCCCGTACCACAGCCAGTGCCATCTCCATCACCTCCAGCTTCACATGGCTCTGGGGGATGTGTCCAGGCATGGTCATGCATGGTGGGGTGAGGCTGTTCCAGTTCACCCCCACAGCCCACACTGGTCCCAGCCAAACCTGACCATGCTTGGCTGTGGCTGCCCCATGCCCACACTGCCTGCCCTGCCTTGCCCTGCCTGCTGATCTGCCAGCTGGAAGAGCCAGATCAGGCCAGCAGGACTGGGGTGTTGGACTGGGGGGACAGTGCTGAGACCCATCGAAACCACCTGTGTCCCTCCGCCCATCTCTGCGAAGCTGAGGTAAGCGCCCAGGTCCCATCGCTTTTCAGGGCGTATGGAGCTCACACTCAGAGGTCATGCTCAGACACCATGGCGATGTTTTGTGACTGGAGGTCTGTCTCCTGCAGACCACCAGGCATCCATCCCCTGAGTGGTCCCCCCTGCTCCCTCAGGGCCATGGATGGGGTGGAGGCTTGCAGGTGGGTTGGCAGCATAAGGAGGTTGCAATGCAGAGGAATGCTCTGCTTTTGGCTGGGGCATGTTGTTGGCACTGGGGGGGTGCCATGGGATTTGCAGGACGGCTGGCAGGGCTTGCAGCGAGGCTGGCAGGAGGATTTAGGGGTTGCTAGAGGCAAGCACAGGGCTGCCGTGGCCAGCACCCCGGCAGCAAGCTGCACCCAGCTCTTCTGCCTGCTCTGGGCAGAGGGGAGGGAATTTAGGGTAGACAGGCACTGGGGACCCTGCGGTGGCATGGCTGGAACCTGAGGACCTGCTGTCCTGCTCCGAGGCTGCAGTGACCTCCCCAGCACCCCAGGGGGGGACCTGGCAACACCACCACAGGCTGTGCAGTGCCCAAGGACTGGGCAGGGTAGCCAGAGCAAGCAGGTGCCAGGCAGGTGACAGCTGGCACACCACGGTGAGGGGCACATTGTGCTGCACATCTCTTCTCCATCTCAGATGTGGTGCAAATCTGGGGGTCCTCCCTCACTGTGCCCCATAGCCCCCCTGCTTCACCCCAACAGCTGCCCACTGCAACGTGGCAGAGATGAGGGTGTCCCCTGGGCCCTGCTCACTTGTCCCCCAGCATCCAGGGCACCTGGGATGGACCCCCAGCCCAGCCACACAGAGAGACTGGGCACCAGGATGCACCCACATGTGTGTCAGGACACACGCATGCAAGAGGGGTGTCAGGCTGTGCATGTACAGATGTCATGACACATGCACCAGCAGGACACACACCCACAAATCCGTCGGGATGCACATGCAGGCAGAGGATCCGTGCCAGGACCCGTCACACAGCTCCCACATGCCCCAGCGATGCCAAAGAGCAGGGCTCAGCCCTGTGCCCCCGCAAACAACTCCCAGGGCCCTGACAGGGTCTGGGTCCAAATCCAGCCCTGGAGCAGCTGATGCACCTTGAAGTGGAGGGGACATGTGCTTGGTCATCGCTCCGGCCGGCCAGCTGACCCCTCTGGCACAGCACAGCCCGGCCCGGCTGCCGGCCAGGGGTTTACAGCACGGCTCCTTTTCCCAGCACATTCCCCTGCCCCCCCGAGCTTGGAAAAACAAATCCCAACTTCTTGCCTGTTTCCAAACAAACTCCCAGCGTCCACACATTGCCTGTCTTCCTTCACCCGCCCTGCTGGGAGGGGACGCCCCACTGCTGCTGGGAGCAAGAGCTGGCGAGATGGCCAGGATCTGGCTGGGGACCTCCGTGCCCAGGGCCAGCGACTGTCTCCCACCAAGCAGAAGGGTCTCTGCCGCGCTCAGCACCCATGGTGCCCCCCAGCCTCAGCCTCCTGCGGCTAGGCAAGGTCCCTGGTGCTGGGGTGATGCCAGGCACCCCAGGGACCTGGCCTAAGCTCCCCTACCCCTCTGACCCCTGTGCCAGTGCTGCCTGGCAGAGACCCCCAGGGAAGCTGGGACAAGGCAGGAAGGCTCACAGCCTTGCTGGGGTGCATGGGGACCCTAGAAAGGTCCAGGTGACACCTGCCCACAGCCATGGCTGCCATACTCAGCCCTTTATCGTTGTCACCCTCCTGGGTGTTGCGGACCCTGGCAGGAGGGTCCCACTGCAGTGCCACTGTCACTGCCCCCTCCGCGGGCATCCCCCAGACGCCAACCCAGGGCCAAAGCGCTGTGCTCACCCCAGTGCCTTGTGGCAGGTTTGCACCTTTTGGAGGATTAGCTGGTTCATGAACTATCTCCATGCCCAGACCAGGAGGTGGAGGGGGTCAGCAACTACTGGCAGGAGCCTGGATGGCCAGGGGGGCAGCAGGATGGCCGGGGTGGGGATGCCATGTGGCTTTGGGGAGCCGAGCCTTTTGCTCAGGAGCATCACAGGAGGCTGCTCTCCCCTTGCTGCTGTCCCTGACCAGCTCTGCTGCCAAACACAGCTGGCTCTGCACGTCTCTTGAAGCTTTTTTACAAGCTGCCTTGGCGCTGGCAGAGCCGGGCTCATCCCGGTGAGGAGGCAGTGCCCATAGCCCAGCTCAGGGTCTGCTCCCCAGTTCGGGCACTGCCAGGGGGCACAGGAGTCACTGATCCACTTGGCTCTCGGGCTGACGACCAGCCTCGAGCAGCCAAATTCACCCCAGCATCACCAAACCCATCCATCAGCAGCACCACTGCGGCTCGGGTGTTGACAGCAGCCCACACACTTGGCACTGGCTACACTGTGGGCTCCCCGAGGCCGCACTGGGCTACGGCAATTGCTCTCCAGCTGGTCTCTGTCCTTCCCCAGCCCCATCCTTCCCCAGCCTCAGAGACAGGAGCCCATAGCCCAGCTCAGGGTCTGCTCCTCAGCATGACATGCCTCCCCTTTGGCCTCTCCATCCCACATTCCCTTGGCACATCGGGGAAGGGGAAACTGAGTCACCAGCCTCCCAGGACTGAAGGAGCTCTGCACTGCCTCTGCCCCTGGCCTGTGCTGCTGGAACTCCGGGAAGGGGAGTTTCTCCTATCTTCCAGCTTGTCTTCTGGGCTGGGACAGGCTGTAAGCCTGCGGAGCACAGGGCTGGCCCCCAGCGCCCCAGCGCCCACCTGGGGATGCCTTCTCAAGCCATGGGCAGGATAATTTGCATCTGTATGTGCAGCCCTAGCTGTGGTAGGGTTTGACCCCTGGAGGTGTTCAGGATCCAGTATGGAGCCTTGTTTATAGAAACCAGACTTTTTCTTCCATACCTCTGTACCACTGGTTACTATTTGCAATATCTGCACTGTTTGGTCACCTGCACTATTTCTGACTGACCACTGTTTGTAACATCTGCACCTTTTCCACCTGCAGCACTGCTTTTAGCTTTCTTTACAATCCAGAAATACAGATGTTTTCTCTATTTGACAGCTTATTTTCCCTTCCTTTTGAGACCAACACCAGGACCCACTGCAGGACACAAGCTCACACCCTCACCGGGCAGCTAAGCCTCGAACCCACCAGCGGACCTCACTGCCCCCCCTGCACCCATGGGCGACTGCTCCTGAAGGAGGCTTAGCATGTAACCGCCGCAGATATTTCCCTTCTTCCCTCACACCGCTGTTTTCTTTTTCTTGGGAGAATCGGTTTTGGAAACATGCAGTCTCCAAGCAACTTTGAAGCTGTGTTGCATCCTGGCCCGAGTGCGCTGGTAGCAGCTCGGGTGGGGGGGGCTGCTGTTGAGAGCCTGGCTCCTCTCCAGCCCCCCAAGGCTTCAGCTTTCATCTCTGAGTGCTGGCAGACAAGCTGCACCCTGCAAGTTGTTTGCAGAGGCACCAGCCCCAGCAGGCCTGTGCCTCAGGGAGGTGCTGAGCTGGGAAGGGGAGATGCCATCCCAGCCCCACAACTGGCACTACTGGCCCTGGGGCACCCTGGCCACTTTCAAGTGTGCCCTGGGGACTCTGGGTGTCCTTGGAGGGTCTCCATGGTGCCCAGGCTGGGATGCTAGCACACCCAGTGCCAACCTCTCTGCACCCATCCAAGCTGCTCCCCATCATCCCAGAGCCTGCAGGGCTGGGACCCCCCAGGGTCCTTTTGTACTCCCTCTGGGGGTGTCATTCCCAGGGGACACCCCTGTGCTCTGGCACAGGAAGCAGTGAGGAGTGGATGAAAGCACTGAGGGACGGATGCCCCCCTCCAAACACTAGGACACGCTGCACTTGGCACCTTTTAGGGAAAAACAGGGCAGCTTTCCCACCCAGCAGCAGCCTGGATCCGGCCATGCACGTCCCCACAGTGCCCAGTACAGCTCTGCTCCCCAGGGGGTGCAGAGTAGCAGGGGCTGATCCTGACCTGCTGCTGGGAGCTTCCCAAGTACCACCAGCTGCTGCAAGCTTGGGACTCAGCCCCTCAGAAGGGACACTGCTCTGATGGGGACAGTCTGTGTGTGCAGGGGGGCTCCCCCTTTTTATCCCTTGACCCTGGGATCTCTCAAGGCACCCTTTCCTGCCAGGCTGCTTTGGAGCTGCACTGGTAGCAGGTCCTGGAGGATGCTGCCCTGAGCCCTCTCCAGGTGGGTGCCCCCCACAGCACCCTGGTGTCCCCCCCACACTGTGCCACCGGCCGTGCCTCTGTCCCAGCTCAGTCCCCGAGGGCTGACAGGGCAGGGAGCATGACCAAGCCTGCCCAGTGCCATGGGCTGCACACCAGGCTTCAGAGACACTGGTCACTCCTCCACGGAGAAGCGTTCCCCTGTGTCCCCATCAGCACTGGGATCATCTCCAGGGCCAGGGCCACCTCCTCTGTGAGCTGCTTCCCAAACCAGCAAACACCCCTGGAGATTGAGCCAGGGACTGCAGTGGGGCCAACAGCCCCAAACTGCTCAGAAACTGCTGCATGATCTCACCCCAGGGCCAAAGTTCTCCTGAGACTTTCTCAGCTGGTCACCGAGAGCTGGGGAGCAAAGCCACCATGGTTCAGCAAGCCAGCACAGAGCATCACTGCCAGGGTCAGAGAGTGCCCAGGACTGAGCTGCATCCCACCCATCAGGGGTGGCACCTTGACCCTGAGCTGTAGCTGCCCAGGATCAGGCACTGACAGTGGCTTGGCTTTACAGGCAGCTGCCTGGCTTGGCACCACTCTGGGGTCATGCTGCCTGCACGGCCAGGGGCAGACCAGCCTGTGGTTGTGGTCCTAGGAGCCCACCACACTGGGGCAGAGCAAGGAGCTGCAGGGCACTGGTAGATGATGCTGCGGGCTGCGGAGAGCAGCCCCGAGGGCTCTGCCCCAGGCAAGGGGTGGCCCAGCCTGCAGCTGCCTGCTGCCACACGAAGCCCTGGCACTGCCCTTCCCTGCCCATGGGATCCTGCTCTCTCCCCTCCTCTAGTCCTCGGTCCTCTGCAGCTGAGAAGCCCCATGCAATGGCTCTGGCACCTACCCCATCACTGATCATGGCACCTACCCCATCACTGATGCTGGCTCTGTCCATCACACCCTCCATGGCACAGCATGGGACGACCACTGCCTGGCGGTCCGGAGGTGGCTGTCCCATCCCTGACCCCACTGTCCCCACCTTATAGACCTTCGCCCAGTTTGGACATTGCAGCAGGCTATAAATCTGTGCTCAGAGCTGCTCTCCCCCTCTCTGTGCGTGCCCATGGCCCAACCACGAAACGCGAGCTGTGCCGGGCAGGCACCTGCTGCACTGGCCGCTCCAGCTTCGTCGTGCAGCACCGTGGGTTCACACGGCTGTGCCCTGGCTTCCGCCTGCCCGCCCCGGCAGCATGTTTGCTGCACAGGCGTGTGCATGTGTATGCACCGGGTTGTCCCGCAGCCCACTGCCACCGGCTGGACCGGCCAGCAAGCCATGGTCCGTGCCATGCACTGGTGGATGGACCCGACGCTGGTGACACAAGTGCAAGGAGGAGGGTGCGAGGGCCACCCCAGGCACCCAGAGCCTGCGATTTGGGTGGGTCGAGCTGCTCTGCAGCCGCACCAGCCCGGCAGGCTGTGTCGCGGCCACACACTGCGCAGCAGCTCGTACATATCAGCTGCGGGATGCGCACACATGCACGCTCCCACTGCCCCTCCAGCTCACGCAGCCATCGCACTGGAGGGGTGACGGGTGCCAGCTCCCCCAGTCCCTCGCAATCGCACTCCCTGTGGGAGCTTGGTAGCCACCCCCCGCTGCCCTGCCCTGCGCCCTGTCTGTGTGTCCCCAAGCCTCTGGTGTCCCCGAGCCTCTCTCCAGGACGCAGCACCTCGCAGCCTGCCCCCGACAAGTGCTTCCTGCAGCAGTGCCATTCCCGGACTGCCCTGTGTCACCCCCCTCGGGGACATCCCACCCCACCCGGGCACGGCGCATGCCACCCGCCGGGTTGGGGGGCGAAGGACCCTCCGGGGAGGTGACACCCAGGGGGGCTGCCCTCCCGCCCTCGGGGATGTCCCCGGGGCAGGGCAGGGGGGCGGCCTGCCCCTCGGTGGGGCCGTGCGGCCGGGGCAGCTGTGGGGCTGCCCGGGGCTGAGGAGGGGGCGGCAGCCGAGCCCCGCGGCCCCAGCAGGGTCCCTGCGGAGCCGGGGAAAAGCCTTGGCCGGGGCTGAGGGGAGGGAGCCTTTTCTTTCCTTACCTCCTTGCTGGGAAGCCGGGAGGATGGAGAAGAGGAGGAGGACTCCGGGAAGGAGGGGTGCAGCTGCCTGCCTTGCCATCTCTTGAAGCAATGCCCCCGTGCTCCCGCAGGCAGTGTGTTTTATCCCAGAGCTGCTTAATTGTTGCTTCCAAGGATGCGAGGGGAAGGAGGGGGG
>VZTV01090241.1:0-19261 GCA_013400875.1 Anhinga rufa | reverse complement strand
AAAAAAAAAAAAAAAAGCACATACTGGGTATGGTTTCTCGTGTTCTGCTTTTTAAGCCATAAGGTTTATGCCTCCAGCTTTTCTATGCATCCAGGAGGGCTTAGCATTTTCCTTTCAGCAAAGTGAAATCTGAGTCTCCCCCAGGCACATGACTCCAGGAGATTGGGATTAGAAAACCTGCAAGGCTAGGGATGCATTCGCTAATGGCGACAAAGCTGTGGATCCACAGAGACAGTGCCCTGGGGATGTCCTGTCCCAAAAAGTCCCCTTGCAGGGAACTGTAACTCCCCACAGAGGCTGGAGGACACCAGCCGTTCTGCTTCAGGGTGACCTGGAGACTGGGAGGGACCAGCTCAGCCGTGGGGTGACCTTGAGATAAGTTCTCTGTGCCAAAACGCTCGTCAAGGGGGGGGATTTGGTTCAGCAGTAATCTCCAGCCTTCTCGTCTGACTCCCAGAGAGTCACTGCATGTGTGATTAAAAGCCCCGCAATCCTGAGATCTGGCATTTTGTGATCTCCTTGCTGGGAAATGACAGAAAACCTCCAGAAAGCTAAAAATTAACTTTCCAGCAGGGCCGCAGCTGGCTACATACATGCAGTCTGGTGGCTCGGTCCCTCTGCCATCCTCCCTGCACTGCCCAGGGACCCGCAGCTCCCCCACAAAGGGTTTCTCCATTATTTTTCCCCTTGAGGAAGCACCCGCTGCTGTGTGGGGTGGTCGCCCACAGCCGTCCTGGCTCTGCCCAGGCAACTGGAAATGTGACTGTGGGGTTTAATGGCTCTAACAAAATAACATGCTGAGGAACCTGGAGAAGTGATGGAGGAGGTCGTGGGTCTGTGGGACAGCCATGTCGGGAGGGTTCCACAGCAATGCAGGTGTGGGGACAGAAGGAGAGGGTAGAGGGGACCAGAGGGTGGGCTGAGAAGATGGCTGGACCAAGGCAAGGAGAGCTGGAGCAGGGCTTGCAGCTGGCAGGCAACCAGTGTGACCTGCAGCAAGGGGGACCCAGCTGGCACTGCCGGTTGGGGTGTCTGCAGCAGCAAAGGGGTCATTGATGCAGGAGAGGTTTAAGGGGCTGAGGAAGGTGGGGGAACCAGTCACCAAAATCAGGGGAAAGATGGAAAAGGAGAGCACCGTGGCAGGACGAGGAGAGGGATGGGTGACCCGGTGTTGCAGAGCAATGACCAATGAGGAGATATTGGTCTGGTCCAAGATGGGAGAGTGAAGAGGAGAGGTCAAACACCATGTGAGATGAAAGGATCCAGCTCTCAGAGCCAGGAATTTATGGGATGAGAAGGGCTGAGACCTTGTGAAAGGGACACAGCATGCCAGAGACAGCAGAGTGGTCAGGGTCTGAGCAAGGGCTGGTGACACCAAGGCGGAGGTGCTGGTGGGAAGTGGGCCCAGAAGCTCCTGCATGAACTGAGCTGGCGTTGGAGACACTGGGGATGGGAGCAGTGCAGGGGCAGAGGATGTATGGAGGTCCATGGTGGGTTCAGGGACATGTTTCATCCCAGCACCAGCCAGGACTTCCTCACACCTCCTGGGGCTCCTCCAGAGCTACGTCCCTGCAAGACTCTTCCAGTGCAGTCCTGGTCATCTCCATCCTGTTATTCCGGAGTCAATGCTGTTCTTTAGTCCTTCTCCCTAAGCAGCAGCAGCAGCAACCACATCCTTCTGCAGATGGGCTCTGCCCAGCCCAGCCTGGCTGCTTTTCCCCATTGCTGTGGGGCATTTGGCCAGCAATGGTTCTGCTCTTCTCCAGCCAGTGACCATGCTGGAAACATCCCTCCCAACCCATGTTTCCCTCTGAGTGTCCGCTCTGTGGGATGGGAAGGGAGGGGGGACCCCAGCCAGTTGGCCATTAGCTTGTAGACCCCCACGGCTCTGGACCACCACCGATGCCTGGCAGTCAGGAGGGACCATGTTGTGGAGCTGCCCCTATATCTCTTCCAGGGATGTGTGAAGGCTAATCCAGAGCCTCTTCTTGCTATCTCCTGGAGATGGAGGTGAGAAACACTGCTAGACACCTGGTTTGGGGTGATGGGCAGGCTGGCAAGAGCCCTGGGCAGCATGCAATTGCATTTTGGGGGCTGTTTGACCAAATTGCTCCTCTCTTTCCACCAAGCCCCACCATAGGTCTCAGCTTCCCAGGGGAAGCCGTAGCTTTGTCCATCTGTTGGGGTTTGGCTCCCCTCCCAAAGAGCCCTGAGAGTCACTGCCCAGACCTGGCAGGTCTCATCGTCCTTTGGTTCCCATCGGCCTGTCTGGGCTGAGGAGCGAGCCCCAAAACACAGCCCCCCGGGAGGGATCAGCCGTTCGCCGTGCAGTCTGGCAGCGAGCTCCAGCACAAGCGAAGCCCTGGCCCTCCACCAACGCATGCTGTTTCCTCCCGGCAGGCTGGCCAAAAGGAGTCAGATGAGGACATGAGAGGAGCTGGGAGTGCAGGCAGACGTAGGGGAAACGGGGGGTAACGGAGGGCACCGGGCTGGGTTCAGCAGCTGGATGGTGCCGGGGATAAGCCTCACTGGATGGGTGGGGGAATTGATGCTGGTGGGTCCTGCCAGCCATGCGGCTTATCTCCTCCTCCCAGTTTTGGGCTGTCTCTGGTTCGGTCCTTCGCCAGGGTCCATCAGCTGTCCCTGGTGTTTGGGGCATTTCTCTAGGACCAGAACTTCCTCACTTTCGGATACAAACAACCCCTTTTCTCCGCAGTCTCTCTCTGCTCAGGGTCACAGCCATCACTAAATTTTCCTCCCAGCCTCAAAGTTTCACCTGTCACTTCAAGCAATGGTGTCTCCATCCCTCAAGTCTTTTATTCCTGCTGAGATAACAGAGGCTTCACTGTCATTGTCTCTTTTATTCCCGGGAGCAGGGTCTGAACAGAGACAGTTCTTCCTGCCACATGCTCCTGCAAGCTGGTGTTTGAAACGCACCCTGCCCGTGGAGTGAGTGCCCAGGCATCAGCCATGTGCCAAAAAGAGGAGCTGTTTGCCTTGGGAATGTGCATGGATGAAGCTCTTGAATGCCTTTCAAGTTCACCTCTGCTCTGCCACCCAGATCCCATTGCCCACAGTAATGCTTTGGCTTAACTTGGCCAATTAAGACGTCATTTGTAACTAACACGTGGGTAATATTTCATTTTAATTAATACTTCTTTTACTGCAGAACATCGCCTAGGGCCAGGTGAGCTGCTCACTGAAGGGGCTTCAGACAAAAAGAATATTAATGAAATATTTCAACATTGCAATGCAAAATTTGGGGGATTTTTCATTCTAGCATGGAACTGGGTTATATTTCATGGCTGAACAAATAAAGCAAACCCAGTCATCACGTTTCAGACTGAAAAAAGCATTTCACTTTGAATCCAAATTATTAGGGATTTAGTTTTGATTTCAGGGATAGAAATCACAGAAATACTGCTTTTAGGTAAAACAGATAAACATCAAGCTTTTAGCTTTGTTGGAAATGCTGAAGGTGTTTCCCAGTCCCAAAGGTGCCCTGGTGCCGGGTCTGGGGAGCCTCAGCCTGAGCAGGTGGAAGGATGGTGAGTTCTGTGTTGGGTTCAGGAAGGTCCCCACCAGCCCCACGCGTGCAGACATGATGGGTGAGAGGCCATCTGCAGCAGACGCCATAGGGCCAAGGTCACCCCGCTGCTGTCGCGTGTTAATTCAGCTGGATGTAAAGAGCATCCAAATGCAAAAGCAAAGAGCGAAGTCCCAGTAAAATGAGAGTAAAGAAGAAACAGCTATGCTGCGAACTTCCCTGGGGGCTACTGCATGAGAACATCCTCTGTATCGATGTCATTTTCATCAGATGGTGGTTTTCAGGTGGCACTTTCAACTGCAAATATTTTACCTGGGGAATGGCTGGCCAAGCCCCTCCAAACAGGCAGTGCCGGGAGCCGGCAGTGCCCTTGTGCCCTTGGGGGAAGGCATCTTCCTCCAGAGCTGAGCAGGGGCTGCTTGGCAGAGGGAGCGGGCTTCGCTGACGACGCACTCTGCCATCTCTGCTGTAGCTGCTTTTCCTCGCAGCACTTCACAACTCAGCACTCTTGAGTTAATTAGAGAACCATATGCCCCTTTCTCGCACATCATAAAAGTGCATGTTTAAAGCTGGGTGATAAAAGGGAGCATTAGCCTGGGTCACTGCAAGGCTCTGATCTCAGCTCGGCTCCACACAATGCCTCACTCTTCTGGACCACTCTCAGACCAGGTGGAAACAATGTTTGAGTCCATCTGAACTCGCTTTCCTGCCAGCTTGCTTGAGAGACTACCAAGTATTTTACAGCTCTCTCCCAGGCACGGTTTGTTCTCTAACACCCTCCTACAGCCTGTCTGTCCCTGCTTAACTCTCCTGGCTCCCTCCCGCTCCGGGTGCTGAGTTTCTGTCTCCCAAAGGAAACTTGGAACCTCTCCTGACGTAGGCTCGTGGCAGCAGTCAGCAGGTCTGTCCCTGGTTTTGGTCTTCAGATGGCTTCAGGCTCTTCCAGATGGCTGTGGACCCTGCAGCCTGCTCTCCCCTGGGGCACACAGGGTGCAGGGCAGTCCCCAGGCCATGGCTCTGACGTGGGAGCATGAGGCAGTGAGCACATGTAGGCAGCTGGTCTAGTTGCTCTTGTGCCAGTCACTGTATATATCCAGAGATCTCCTCTTTCCTCCCCTCTGCCTGGAGGACGCATTTCCCTCCCATCCTAGTGTGCAAGGCAGAATAACATGCCAGATGTTTTATGTTAAAAGCTCCCTTTTCCTCCTTTCCGCTTTCTTTAAAGAGTCTCAGACAGGGAGGTGAGGACCCTGTCTGCTCTGGTAAGGACCACCTAATCTGATCAGGTCCCTTTTGGCACAAGGCATATCCAGGCTGCCATCAACCCAAAATTTGAACATAAGATGGAGTACAGTCCTCAGCAAGGAACCATGGGGGCTGTGCATGTCTGATGAGCAGGAGAGCTATGGAGCTGCAGAAAGAGCCGGTGGCATCCTGCAAGCCAGTGTGGCTGCCCCAAGAAGCCCAGGCTTGTGGAGAATCACCAGTATTGTGAGACCATGTGGCCCAAGGAAGTAATTGAGGGTGGGGACCTGGCTGCCACCTACACAGGGATCTGAACTGGGAAAAATTCTCCCAGTGGTGTGTCTGCTGCTCCCCAAGGAAATGTGTGTGCCAGCCCAGGTGCACCAGACTGAATGGCAGGACCACCTTGGCAAGGGTCCACCACAGGCCATGTACCCCCTGTGTCCTCTGAGCAAGCACTGAAGGATGGGGAGATAGGAACCACCTGCTGGTTCATGCACCAGGAACCTGGGCTTGGAGGATGGAGATAGCTCTGAGAATAGCATGTTCAGTGGCTAAAGAGAGGGAAAGTCACTGAATCACAGAATGGTTGAGGTTGGCAGGGACTTCTGTAAGTCATCCTGTCCAACCTCCTGTTCAAGCAAGGTCACCCATGGTTGCCCATGGACCATGTCCATTGGACTGTGTCCATGACTTGGAACATGTCCAGGTCCCATTTTTAAGCTGGATAGTGGAGAGGAGCCGTAGCCTCAGACACTTCAGAAAGGCCAGGACAACATCCTCTGGTGGAGCTAATCCTTCTGGTCCTGTGTGAGGCTCCAGCATTTTTCTTGCCTGCAAGCCTGTGGCACCATGACTTGCCTTTGCTGTATTACCAGGACCACAATCAGTGTCTGGAAGAACATCCCCAGTATTGGTCTGCTGGGAAGGACTCTGGACAAGGCGGTGCCTCACCCCTTGCCCTCTCCAGGGACAGGGACAGTGACAGCACCAGTCCTGCTGGGAAGATGTGCAGAGAGAGGAGGAGGCAAGCAGAGCCCCAGCACACTCCTGGTTCTGTTGCAACCCCTTTTGACATGGATTTCTGAGTCTCCAGGGCCAGTGATGTCCCCAGCCCCAGCACAGCAGAGGAGGCTTGGGGAGAGCTGTACACTACATCCCTGCCCAGTCAGGCACCCGGCATGCTCCTTGGTCCCAGGGCAGCCCTGGCTTGCTCTGTCTGTCCCGCATCCCTGGGACCTGGCTGCAGAGAAGGCAAGGAGGCTGAGCTGTAAGCAGCGAGCCCTGTGTTATTTTTGCTGTGCTCAGAGCCTTGCCCTGCGTTCCTGTTTCCTTGTGCTATGTTTAGACAACTTTGCAGGACACACTTGCTCCCGCTCCAAAAATATCTTTTTTCTGCACAGTTCTGAAGCCTGACTAAAGAGGGGCAGGCGAAAGCCAATGCAAGATCTCAGGGTCTGTGTGCCTGAGCCAGACGGACGGCACGAGCAATGTTAGTGTTGGGCTCCCCTGCGCTTAGCAGGGTCAGCTTGATCTTCTTTTGGTGGATTTGAGTGGATAAACTCTGTCTCACACATGGCATTGCCAGGGCTTAAGACATCCTATTGTGATCTGCTGGATGGACCTCTGCAGGAGGACAGGGAGACTGTGGCCACCCCACATCCCTTGGTCTTGATGCACCCTCGGAAGAGCAAGGTGAAGAGCTATGGGGCTCATCTCTCCCAAGCCCTTGCATGGGTGCTCTGCCAAGCTCACATCTGCCCCTTGACCATCATTACAGCTTCACGGCCAGGTGCCCAGCTCTCCTTACTTGCTGAGGCCTGGGACAGCGGGGTCACCTTTCAGGAAGACAAGTGTTAAATGTTCCCCTTCTCCCCTGGCTCTGGCAGCTGAACACTCATCTCTGCGGTGCCTAAGTGGGGAGATTATTAAGTGAATATGAACATCCTTGAGTCTAATCCACAAGCAAATGTAAAGTTAAATTGAAACCAGAAGATGGCTTTAGCAGCACAGTTTATAGCCATTAACCCTTGGGTGACATGAACTGGACTCCCCCTGCAGTGCCAGGAGAAGGTGGCTCACCTGAAACTCCAAGCATGGCCTGGGGAGAAGGAGGTCCAGAGGACATCTGTGGCCACAGCTGGTGTCTGTGCTGTGTCTCCATCTGCCAAGCTCTGTGCCCAAACCCAGGCATGCACCAGGACAAGATCAGGTCACTGGTGTGCATGGCTTGGAGTCAGCAGCATCCCAAAGGGCAGATGTATCTCCCAGCCCTGTGCATGCCCTGGGAAGGTCTCACTGTGCACCCAGAAGGGCCCCCTGCTGCCCTGCACCCACTGGAGACCCTTGCAGACCCACAGACTTCTTCAGAGGAACTGGGAGGAAAACATATGCCCCAGATAGAAGTCCCAACACACCTTGCTACAAACACTTTTGGGAGTTCCACAGGGGATGCCCAGAGAACCTGGTCCTCTCTCCAACCTGCTCATGTCCAGAGGAACTCGGCAGTGGTGCCGCTTTTGACCCTGAGGGTGCAGAGTCCCCACAGGGAGGGGAAGCAGGATGGACAAGGCAAATTGCAAAGTGGCCCTGGCCACGGAGCAAGGGAAAAGGGTTGGGGTGAGGAAGGGAGATGGAGAGGTGGTGCAGCTGGGCCATGGTGAGCAAGGGCAGGATGGTTGGCTGTGCCCAAGGAGGGAGCCATGGGACAACTACATGTTTCTAGTTTGAAAGCAGAGCCACATCAGCCTGCGCTCATCTGCCTGCTGCCTTGGGCTGTGCCTGCCCATCCCTCCTTCCCTCTTTCCTTCACTTGCCTCCTCCTCCCCTATGGTTCCCTGCCCTCTTCTCTTCCATTTGGTCCATCTCTCATGCGCTTCTTTAGCTACCCCTTCTTCAGCTACTGCCTGTTGTCACCCCAGTGCCCTGTCTCCAGAGCCAAGCTGGGACCATGCTGTGGGGTTTCCCCTCTCTGGAACACCCTCCCGGTCTGTGCAAACCCCTCTTTGAATCCCAAAAACCTTCTTGGGGCTGGGATTTCTCCAAGACTCCCAGCTACCCATGCTTTCCCTGCCACGCTTGTGCCAGCAGCCCATGGCTGCATGAAATGCTTGGCAGGAGGCAGGGTGACCTAAGAGATGCGGAGCCCGTCCGAGCGCACGGGTCTTGGGGCAGCGTGTTCCAGGGAGTGCAGGCAGCTGCCAGCGGGAGTGAAGGTGCACGAGGGGAAGGCTTAGGACATGGTTGGCAGGGCCACGGCTGCCCCTGCTCCAACAACCACAGAAATATGTAAATGAGAAACTCGGCCCCTTATTTATGAGACTTCACGATTCATTTTTCATTTGGGGAATGTGAACAAATGAAAATATGAAATATTTCTCTGATGACACAGTTTCCACCCAGAGAGCACATTCCTTGGAGGCGATGTGCATGTGCACAGGAGCCACATGGGACCAAGCCTGGACCCTGGTGCAATCTCTGCTTCACGAAGGGGTGGAGGCTGAGGGGCCAAGTCCCATGGCAGAGGTGTGGTGTGAGAGCAGTGAGGGTCTTGCTAAACTGAAAAGCCCTGCTGGGGCACTGGAAGGGACACAGCTGAGAGCAGGGGACAGAGCCTGGTCCAAGGGGAGAGGGAGTAGATTGTACCTCCTCTTCCTCCTCCTTTGCAACTAAGGCAAGGATTCAGTCTCCTGCTGCACAGTGAAAAGAGATTTCCTCCTCCCAACATCTACAAAATACTCAGTCCTGGCAGTGCCTGAATTTCCCAAGGATGTGCAAGTATCCCTGATTATTGCCTTAACAGTTAAAATTCATTACTGGCTGGCTCCCTCAGAATGGTTCCTCCAGGTCAGTGATTCCATGTCCTCTATGAGCCCCATGGGGAAAATCCACACTACTAAAAACTATAGTATCTATGGATTTAGTATCTATGCTATAAAGACCACGATCTCATGGGCCAGACCTTGCTGCCCCCCAGCAACATCACTATCTCATAAAACAAGCACACTCCATCTTATGGTCCTCCCTATTCCCACCGCTCTTCTGGATGGTCTCTTCCAGTCTTTACCTTCTCCTAGCCCTGACACAGTAAAGAGGTCTGTTCCAGCAGCTTGAACTCTTCTCCAGCAGCATCCTCCAGCTGCTGCAGAGCCCACCTGCCTGCTGCCATGCAGAGTCTGATCCCCACAGCTTCTGCAATAAGCCATGCTCCAGTCCCCTGAGTCCTGGAGGGGAGCAATCTCTTTTCTGGTGGCCTCATCCATGTCTGCTGGAGCACAGAGCTGTTGTCTTAAGTCAGAGTTGTTGTCAAGTGTGCTCCCAAAGAGCACACACAAAACCCTGGTACAATTCACAGCTGTTTCCCTCTGTCCTGACTCCTCCTGTACCTGCTGCTGTCTCATAGTCATGAGTAATTAACCAACATCCCATTATGCTGTTCCCCAGCCCCAGCTTTTCCCCTAATTGCCTTTTACAACTGAGAAAAGAAACCTGTATTCAAAATCCTTCTTGCTAGTGCCACAGTGCAGGATTTTGTCCTTTGCACCATGCAGTGTCACCCCACCTCCAGAAGCTGCTGTCTTGAGAAAGCCTCCTCACAGGGACAGGGACAGGAGGCTCCTGGGGCTCCAGGGAGGCTCCCAGGGCTCCAGGGAGACCTGTCTCAGGGCTGGGGGTGACTGACCTATTCCCATGGGAGCTGCATTGAGCTGGAGCCAATTCTTCTTGTAGGACTGGGGTAGGTGGTTTCCCCTGGGCTGAGACCACCACTGGGGACATCGCCATGAGCCAGGCTATGGTGGGTGCACCATTGACCTCACAAGAAATGCAATGCATTTAGGATGGGGGCCATCCTGAGATTACCTTTAATCTCCACTCTTCTCCCCGCATACCGACCCCTTCTCTTTATTGACTTAGCTAGAGAGTCTTTCTCTATTTGTTTGAACTGTCTTTGCAAGGTCCAGCTCAGCTCGACTTCTGGCAATTCTCATTTACACTGGGTACTTCCAGATCCTCAGACGCACCTTTCCCTGAAGATCTGCCTGGTCTTTTTAAGCTTTGTTCATTCTCACTGTGATTTTTGGTAGGCAAGCCACTATTGCAAATGGTACAAAATAGTTTTGTACCTTTGCCTTGAAAATCCTGTCATCCTCTGGCACATTCAGCCTCTAAGTTCTTTAGTTCAGTTGACTTCAGTGGCTGGGTCCCTAAACTTCTCCCAGTACGGGAGAGAGAAATACTCCACCCAAACTGCCAATCTGGCAGAGGTTATTCTTCAGTTTGTTTTAGATGAAACCTATACAGTCAACGTGCATGTTCTGCAACCGACTTTTTTGTTGTGTCTCCCCAACAGCAGAGACCAAGTCTAAAATAGTAAATTCTGGAACCATGTATCAGCTGCCACATCCCAGAATAGTTGGTAGCATTTGCTCTCCAATCTATATGTGGAAGTGAAAGGTTCCCACTGTGACAGCAAGATTTATAAGCAGTCATGATTAAGGGACATATCCAGAATGCTTGCTCCAGTGCCTAAAAAGGACTTGAGCACAACTGATGTGAATAGCCCCCCAGGCCACACTGGGCTCCTGCTCCATGGGCCTGTGTTAGAAGCATGGCTCAGCCAGTGCAACCCTCCACAGAGTCTCTCTGCCCCAGCTCCCCAGGGGATGGAGACAAGGACCCCATCCCACCCATCATGTTTCCTCCATGGTGGCTGCAGGGACTCCAGCACAAGAAGCCTCTGAGCTGACCCAGAAATACTTGAGCACCACCATGATCATGCAATGCTTCAGCCCACAGCCTCCTTTTTATGAGCTGCAGATCCCAGTCTGGAGGCAGCCACAGTGCTCTGGACGTGCCTGTTTCTCTACACAGTCCTGGAGATATTTCTCCTTCTCCCAAAGCAGAGCCTGCAGCCAAAGTCAGTCAAACCTCAACCACATAAACCATCAAAGCCCTTTCATCTGAGCAGGTTTCTGGCATATCCACTCTGATGTATTATGTTTCTGCATGGCACTCCCCATCACAGGAGTCATCCCATGCCCCTCACTCATTCCCTGTGTTCCCCCTCACATCTCCCTTCACCACAGCCATGTCCCACACCAGACACCCTGTGGTGAACTACATGGTCTCCTGCCACAAAACACACATCTCTCCATGGTTTCGGCCTCAGTCATATTGCTTGATAAGCCCAGTATTGTCCTCCACTTAACCTGAGCACCTGCCCAGCCTCTCATCCCCTTGAGCTTGGTGCTTGGTTGACCATGCTTGCTGTGAGCAGAAACCTGTGGGCATCAGGTGGTGACACCAGTGGGGCAGAGTCATGGCAATTTTTACCTTCACTAATTTGTGCCATGCCCAGATTAGCTCTTGGTGGGACGTAGTGTTGTATTTGGGTTGGGATGACTGTAAAAAAGTGACATGCTGGAGTGAGTCCAGTGCTCACCAAGACCATAAGGGGCTGGAGCACGCGATACACAAGGAGAGGCTGAGGGAAGTGGGTTTCTAATTGCTGTCCTCAACTGCCCAATGAGTTACAAAGACAGAGCCAGACTCCTAGAGGTGTGCAATGAAGGATCCAGGGGTAACAGGCACAAGTTGCGGCAAGGGAAAATCCAGTGTGACGTGAAGAAAAAGATTTTCACAGTGAGGGTGAAAATCCTTCTTGGAGATGTTCACAACTGGCCTGGACAAAGCCCAAAGCCACCTGATCTCTCCTTGGAGCTAGCCATGCTCCGAGGAGGAGGTTGGACAGAAGGCACCAGAGATCCCTCCCAGCCTGGAGCTCTGTGCCATACTACAATGTCCTGCGTACTTTGGTGAGCAACACATGGTCTCAGCTTTCATTCCAATTAATGGAGCTTTTTTCCCCAAATATAAACAGTCTGCTCTTTTCAGGAAAATCTGCCGGCCTCTCTTCAGAGCCAGGGAGCCACATTGCCAGTTATAGCCCGGCCATTGATTTACTGGTGTGACTACGGCCAAGTTGGACAGTGTCTCCATGCCGAGATCCAGCATCCTCGAAATGCAGGAGAAACCCAGTCTATCAGCTGGTCCATCTCATCTTAATCCAGCACAGGGCCTTCGCAATGATCATCATAATAAACTTTCAGATGAAAGCCACTGGGGGAGTGCATCCATCATCGTTAGCCTGATTAGAGCTAATTCACAACACGTCGATTTTTTAGAGATTGTGTCTTTTTCTCTGCCTCGCTTCCTGTTTGCAAGCAGATTGCAGCAGCCTTTAATTAATTGTGGCTTAAAGTTATTCAGGCACTTCTCAGGGAATAAATCTTCCCCAACTGAACAGGGCGTATTGCAGTGAAGGCACAACCCAGAAGGGGAGAGAGAAGTGTCCCCCCTGGGCAGGGTTGTGTCTCTGTCCGAAAGTACTTGCCCTGCTCTCAGTCAGTGCCAAGGCCTGGGGCTGACCTCCATCCTCTGTGCATTTTGGAGCTGAGCACTCTTGTTCCTTCACCGTTCCAAGGGCTGATCTCTCTCCTGCTCGTGAACGGCCGGTACAAAGTGTCTGCAGCCGAATCCTGATCTGCCCATGGAATCCAAGTGAATTTTCCTTGGGAATTACTTTCACTACTTGCTCTGCTGTTGCTGTCAGAGGGCCATAAGAAGTGATTGCCATAATGGTGGTTGAAATCCAGTTTCCCTTCTAAGCCTTTTTTTATGTTATTTAGAGCTCAAATCAACTCTTTTTTGGTTGAAAATTTCCACTCTTGGGCTCAAGCCAAAAGCGGATTTTTCAAGAAATTGGAACCGACTGGATTCAGTCATTTCTGAGTCGCACACATGGAAAAATACACATTTCCCCCTTGTGCTCCACGGAGACACTTTGGACATGTACGACTCAAAACCAGCTGGAGCAAGAGACTTTAGACTTGGCTTGTTTGAGATTCCACACTGAGGTGTAAAAATCAAGCCAGGTTTCGAGAAGCTCCTATTGGCATTTTCACACTTCCCTCCCCAAAAGAGCTGTCAACTGGTGTGCAAGGGGCAAAAAGATGCACTGTTCTCTCCCCTGTTGCTTTACATTGCTTTCTCCAATGGGATAATCTCAGGGGATTAGCATTTAAAGTAATGACTGTTTAAAGTTAGCAAGAGAAGAATTCCAGCAATGTTCAATTCTTCCTAAGCCCCTTAAATGGAGCCGAGCTGAGGGGGCCTCAAACAGGGAGACGCCAGTCAGCTTCAGAAGTCAAATGGAATAAAGACAAGCGATAGTCCTTTCCTCAGTCTAGGACAAACATAGGGGGACTCTGTCACCCCAAATGGTCGAGTGGCTTGGACAGCATTGGTCTAACCAGCCCCATTGCAGACCAAGGCAGTGGGGAGCACTGCTCCATGGCATTTGCTCCAGAGCAGCCCCGGGGGTTTTGTGTGACTTGCCTGGGACTGAAGTGTGGCAGAGGCAGTAACAGAAGCCAGTGTCTTAGACACCAAACTTTTAACCACAAAACCCTTCTTTCTTCCCTTAATGAATTGTGTTGAGACCACACGAATGTTGCTGCTGGAAATTTCTGCCTTCCCCTCCTCGGCTCCCCGAGGCAGTTGCTGGGCATGGGATGAGCAGCCACCACGAGACACCAAAGGGACCACGCTTGTCCTGATGGGTGGCGCATGGCTGCCACCAGACCTGCCCTTTTGTGCCTGAGCTGTCACCTGAGGGGGTCAGTCTCTATCCCCACCCTGCAGGCATGTGAGACCTCCAGGTGTGAGTCTGCACATGGGGACTTCTCTAAGGAGATGGCCAAGGACAGAGGAGACTCTAGGCTTGAGGACTTCCCAGGAGGCCATCCTCTGGAGGCAGAAGCCTATGCTCAGGTGCCCAGGGTACTCAGTGTGCTCAGGTGCTGCTCAGGGAGCAGTAGAAGGGCTGTGGCCAGGCTGGAGACCCATTGTCTGCTCCAGTCCCCCCAGCTCTGTGGTCTGGGTGGTGTGGAGCAGGGATGTGCTGGTACACAAGAAGCACAGCAATTGCTGGGGAGCAGGGCCATGATAAGCTGGGTATTTCACACCCTTCCCTGCCAAGGAAGGGTGGGAGTGGGTGAGAGAGGCCAGGAGGTGCAAGGCGCTGGGAGAGGAAACCAGCTGCATGAGTCACCATGGCAGCTGGCAGCTGATGGGCAGGACACCCGCAGGAAACGCCATTTCCCCTCGATAAGGTGCAGAGGACAAGCTGGCAGCAGCCCATGGGCACAGGTTGTCCCGAGTGCTTCTGGGTGCAGGGCACACATACAAGTGCAAAGCCAGCTGGAGAAGGTGGCAGATTTTTGCCCAGCACCATTGGTCCCAATGTGCTGCACTGGAGTCGGTGGGTTCCCCTGTGCATGGGACCCCTCTTCCAACGGACGTCTTGCACTGGGCTAGGTTTGGTGCCCAGCTCTGAGACTGCTCAGCTGTCCACGGTGGAAAGAATAGCAGCTTTACGCCAGGGCTGAGCATGCATGGGATGCATGTGCATGCTGAACTGAAGGGCTTTGAGCAGTCAGCCTGAGACTGTCCACCATGGACAAGATAATGAGCAGCCTCCTCCTCCCTGCAAAACTCACACAGAACACCAATACCACTGGCACCCTGAGCACTGGCCCAGACCATGGCTTTGTTCATCTGCTGCAACTTCATCTGCCTAGATGAGTACAGATGCCCCTGCAGCATCCCTCACACCCCCCAGCAGATCCCTGGCCAGAGGACACTTCCAGCACTGGCCTTTGCCCCAGAAGGGCTTGCACACCAGGAGTCTGGGCAACCTGGGGGTCTTCCTGTGTGTGCTCCTGGGACTTGGTTTGGGCAGACAGAAGGCTGTTGTGATGACCCAACAGAGTTGGAGAAAGGACGGTGTCTTCTGGCTTCCAGAAACCATCTCCTATGAAATGATGGGTCTGGTGTCCCAAGTCAGGCTGTGGAAATCCTGCCAAGTGGGTCACCCCAGGCTTGTGAAGAAGCCCTGGAGAACAGCACACAGGCAGTCCTGATGTGGAAGGAGAGCAGGACACACTGCCCAACAGGGCTCTTCATCCCCTCTGTCCTGGACAGGCATCTCCTCCAAGGTCTGGGGGCACACAGGGGGCCAGCAAGCTGTGAGCACTGCCTGACCGAGTCCCTCCTGGTGGTGACAAGGGCCCTGAGTGAGTGGATGTGAAAGGTGCAGAAACATCCCAGATGACATGGCACATAGGGAGTTTCACCTTCCCAACAGCTCCCGTGAGCTGGAGAGTGGCCTTGGGCTGCTGCATAGGTCATGCCTGGGACTGGAATGGAGATCCAGGCTTTGACATCAGCAAAGCGGTAAAGGCAAGCAGGCAGGCAGGGGAGCCAGGAGCGGTGTGTGATGCCAGTGCAGCGACCCTCACCACATGGGATCAGCCATCGCTTGTCTGGCTGTGGGACCTCTCCGCTTCCCCAGCCAACCTCATCCCACCCCACCATCACCTCCTCCTGCCATCTCCAGCAGGTCCCTGGCTGGCGTATGGACTCCATCCCAGCTTCCAGGATGAGGGGACGGTGTGACACTCCCAGGGGAAGGGAAATGTGGGCAGAGTGGAAGAAGCAGAGGGCGGACAGGCAGCCTGGCCCAGGTTGGGAGGGGGGCAGAGCCTGGTGCCCATGCTGATGCCAGGGATGCCCACAGGATTTGGGAGGGATGGTGTGGGGTCCAGGAGGGCTCCTGGCTGCTCTGCCATCCCACCCTGCCCCAGCCCTGGGGCCAGGCACTTCCGCACCAGCAGAGCTGTGCCAGCCACTTTGCTCAGATAGCTTTTCCCAGTGTTTAACCTGACTTTCCCCCACTATAACTTAAGCCCATTTGATATCCTGTCTGCCATGAGCAGGGAGAACAGACTGTTCCCTTCCCCTCTGTAGCTGCTTTATGTCTTTGAAAGGACCAGCACATCTGCCCTTGCCAAGGCTCTGTAAGCCCCATCCCGATCCCCAGAGCCTCTCAGCCCACAGACCAATGCTGTCTCCCCTCTTGTCCTTGCCATGCCATGGGCAGTAGGCAGCGGGCAGCACGGGCAGCATGGGCAGTGGCTTGGCATCTGTCCCACTGTACAGCCTCAGCGACACCTGCATGGGTTTGTATGGCAGAGCTTGGCACGGGCACTGGTGGACACACACACACACACACGGAAGGGCACAGAGGGTGTTTGCTGGAGAACACCCCAAAGTACATCATTTCATGTGATGAAACGGTTTGAATTCCCCACGGCTGCCAAGACTGGGCTGGGAGTGTGTGTGCCACAAGACACAGATATCTANCCCCCCCCCCGCCACACACACACGGCAGGGCTTAGTGCGGCGTCCAGTGGTGCCAGGCAGAGGCTCTATGGTGGGATGTGGGCAAGGATGCTGGGGAGTGATGCTAAACCCAACAGCCACTCAGGAATGGCCCCTAAATAAAAAGGTAGCCTGGAAACTGTGTGTCAAAAGCTTGCCTAGCTGTCTGACCTCCAGGCAAGCAATGGAGCCGGGCATGGTGGCAGGGACATCCCCGTGCCACCGGCTGCATCCCCACTCGCTGACCTCCCTGCCGCGGTGCCCAGGGAAGAGGGCTGGGGCAGAGGCGAAGCAGGGCCAGGCTGGGGCCAGGGGTCGGAACCGTGCAGGCACAGTCCTTACAGCTTTTGGTCTTTTGCCACCAAAGGGTTTTGGGGCGAGGGGTGTTTTATATCTAGATTTTTTTGGAAGGGTTTTGGTTTGATTTCCTCCTCCGCCAAGCACTAAGTGATCGCTCTTTCCCCCCTTGGCAGGAGCAGCCTGTCTCGTGGTGTTGACCTTGGCTAGGCTTTCTCTGCGGCTGGAGCAGAGTCACACCATAAATTCCCTGTCTTCTAGGAATCTAGCATGGGAAAGAAAAGAAACACGAAAGAGAATTTTGGATTAAAATATTTTGCATCTTAGCACATAAGAAAGGGGAGTTGGCACTCAGCAGTCAGGCGACTTCCCTGAGCAGAGAGGTGTTGCATGCACAGCCCAGGCACCGGCAGGTTCGGGTGCTGTGAGTGCCAGCACCTCATTGCACCCATGCCTGACCGTGGGGCATGCGGGGACAGGAGCTGCCCTGTCCCAGGGGAGAGCTGTGGCAGGGGACGGCACAGTCCTCAAACACGCACAAAGGCGAGTGCTGGGCACTGCTGCCTTTCACGTCCCCACTGTACAGCCCACCGGCATTTGGGGCAGCAAGACAAGTCAGCCACTGTGCATGGGGTGGGATGTTGACCCAGGAGCAAGGCTGAATCTCTTGTAGGAGAGGGGTGTGCTGCTGGGGCAGTGGCAGGGCTGTGCCTTTGCCACTACCCAAGGTAGCCCATCGCACACTTGGCCCCAGCACTGTGAGCTTCCCCTGGCAGTGCCCTGGCCAGTGTTCACTGCAGCTGCGTGGCTTCAAGGGCGGTTTAAGCCACCTTGCCTGGCCCCGGTGCAGAAACCCTGGCAGCAAAGCAATGAGACGAAGCAGCAGACACCAAGTGGGCCAAGCCCCGGTTGCTTTCACAAGCAGGCAAGATGCAGCACAGCCCCTAATTGAATCCAGCAGAGCTGCCTTGGACAGAGAAAACACAGCAGTGACTCAGAGCGCCAGCCTGAGCAGACACAACCACCCCAGTGCCCGGGGAGATGGGCCAGCACCTTGGGGCAGGGGGGGTCACCCAGCCCAGCACGGCATTACTACTCCATGGGCACCCAGGCTGCAGAGGAAGGGGATCCCCGTGTGCAAGGAGTGTTGAGATAAGCCCCGAGCCTGGGATGTCCAGGGTCCTCTTAGGTGTGCAGGAGCCCAGAGGAGCTGGGGGTGCTGAAGACACTCAGGTGATGGGTGCTGTGGAGCAAGACACCCATCAGTGCCACTGGTATTGCTGTAGCCCTGTGGTGCATGGTGTTGCACTGAGCCAGAGCAGGCTTGAAGCAGGGCCGTGAAGCTGATGCCCAAGCAGCCTGGGGCAGGGTGTCAGGGTGCCCGTGGTCCCTGATGGAAGGTCAGGACTTCTGCACCCTGCCAGGGCTTGCAGAGCCCTCCCACAGGCTGGTGCAAGGAGCAGGAGTGGCTGGTGACTCAAAAGCCCAGCTGAGATACTTTCTCACCCTGCTCTCCATCACCTGGACTGGATATTAGCTGAAGTCCAGCATGAAAGCATGGGACAGGGATGTTTGAAGGTTCCCCCAGGGAAGGAAGGACATGGTCACAGGCCTCTGGCAGATTGAGCACTGGCAGGAGATAAAATCTTTCTTTATTTCCACACAGGAGATAAAGTCTTCCTGCATATCGCTGTGCCTGGGAACTCTGCAGAGCAGTGAATCCAAGACAGGCAGGGCCCATCCTAAAGATGATCCCTGGGGGGTGTGAAAGCAATGACGTTATGGGGTTGGGAGTGTGCCGTGCTTGGGTAACAGGTTTACATCTTACATGTTCTGGGAACACCAGAGCACCATGTATTTGACACTTTAAAAGGGCCCCATTTCCCAGAGCTGTAACCTGCTTTAAGCCCAACCAGCTGGAAGGAGGCCCTGAGCCCCCCGAGTGTGAGTGATACTTAAAATCTCTTTTAAAACACTTTACTACAGCCATCACAACTGCCCAGCCGAGAGCATCAGCGGAGCTCGTTCCCGCTTCTCCTGGGCTTTGAGGGATGGAGAACAGCCAAGCTGTTAAAATAAAATAAAGCATCCAAATCAGCTGCGAGGGAAGAGGAAATTGATAAGAAATGTGAAACAATAGGGTCACATGGAGAAAGCCATGAGTGGCAAAGCTGGGTGGGAATCCCCCCAGTGACATGTCATGAGAGGGTGCAACCAGAGCACCCGGGGATGAGCAGCTCCTTCCTCAGGGCTTGCAGGTGAAAGCTGGTTGCACTCACACCGGGTGTGTACATTGCATTACACATCATGCATCAGCCGTCACAGCAGATAACAACCTGCTCTCCAATCCCACCGTGCATCTGGAGGGGTTGAGCAGTGGGGAACAAAGTGGGACATCTTCCCATGGTGCCCTTGGAGCCCCAGGGAGCTCTTGCAATGGGGAAAGGCAATTATGGGAAGCCTGAGAAACATCAAAAAAGCTGGAAGCGGGGATTGATGGCCCAGAAAAAGCAAGTGGTAGCTCTGTGAGCCTGACACAGTGCAGGCAGGGTGAGGATCGGGTGCAGGGTCTCTCTGCCATTGTGTGTGGCTCTTGCCCCACCTCTGCATCACTGATGATGGCTGAGAAAGACATTGGTGCTAGTACTGACCCTCTTCAGGACAAATCAGTACCTGGGACTGTGGCATCCCCCCAAAAAACCTGCTGGGAGCCACGAATGTGGCAAAACAACCTCTCCCCTGAATGTCACCATAGGCAGGGGTAAGCCATGAGGCACCCAGCATGGGGGCAGTGGGCCTTGCAGGGGGCTGCCCTCACTGAGGCTTTTATCAATGTCCCACCAGGACATGGCTGTGGTGGGAGGAGAGGAAAGGAGCACATGGGATAGG
>VZTV01090239.1:0-14749 GCA_013400875.1 Anhinga rufa | reverse complement strand
AAAAACTTTCCTCAGAATTAGGGAATGGGTTTTTTGTCTTCCATTTCACGAAGATCAATATACAAAAATCCAGATTATTTAGGAATATGGTCTATTCTCCTGTTTCTGCTTCTGCTGGGTCTGATATTTTTGTTTTCCTCATTTAAAAATGCATTGTAAACTTATCAATGCAATGTGGTAAAAACAGCTTTGTTACGTGTGACTCATCTTAATTTGCTTTTGCAATGTCTAGAGATATTCATGCTAACACATTGATTTTTTCCTGCTCTCATATGGAGTAGCGGATGTTCTTGTTATCTGCATGGATGCCCAGGTTTTGGGCGCTGTAGCCAAGGGAGGGTACCCTTTGAATAGAGCTATCTATATTTTTAATACCTTTTTCTTTAACCCTTTCCAATGCTCTTGCGTTTTGTAAGCAGGGCTCTGATCAGTTTTGTCCCACAGAGCAACCTGTAGTGGTTTGTCCACATCCTCACCCTGCTGCTGCCTGCAAGTGTGCTCTGTTCCCAGGATTGCTCTTTTGATCTGGCTCAACAAGTCTATGCGCAGAAGAAAATGCCCCACATCGGATTTGCCTGCACTTGCACAAAACACAAGGTCTAATGCCTAGCACTTGTATACACTCGGATGTGAACCATCTCCTCGTGCCAAGGCTGAGTGCCAAGGCTTTCGCATGCTCCCTGAGGGCTGGGATGCATCGGCACACGCACCCTCCAGGGAGACCTGGGCTGCAGCATCAGCTTTTCATCTGAGAAAGAGAGCTGCAAAGCAGGGCTTGTGCAGCCTTCCCTAGCCTTGCTGTGGGCATGTGGGCAGGCTTCATGGCTCCAGGGGCAGCTGTTTGACCCCCCCCCCCGCCCTCCGTTTTGCTCCTTAAAACAAAAAAGGAAATAAGATGAGTTAAACGTCCTGCTACGTATCCTGTCCGATCCCTCCCCGGGCTGCGTGGGGAGGCCTGGATGATGGGCACTTGAGTGGGTGCTGGGCTGGACAGACCGCAGAGGTTGGTGGCATTTGTGGTTTGAGAGAGGAGGAACAGCCTGGAACGTGCTTCTTGCCTCCCACTCCTGCTGACTTCACGCTTGTTTGTTTCTCAGGAGGGGAGAAACACAGCCCTTTGGGAGGGAGTGACAGAGCAAGGAATTGATAAAAAAAAAAATCAAAGGGTTTGGCTCTCATGCTTTGCTTTGAAAAATGGTGCTGATTAAACATGAGCTAATCCTTGCACCACTCCTGTGGGGTATGAAAAGTAAATGCTTTCAGATGCACAGGCCAAATGTTGGCCAGTACCGTGTGTGCCCCTGCTGCTTTTGGGGCAGCAGAGCCACCCCGTGCACCCTGGGGGCAGGCTGGGGTCTCTCACTGCAGAGCAAGCGCCAGCACAGTGTGGCCCACTCATGCTGACATGAATTAGTCTCTGCAGTGAACTGGTGGAAAACTGATGTTAGTGTTGGAGGTTTAGGACTTTTTTGCTGCACACTGGACTGTAGCAGTGGCTGCCCTCTGCTGCATTGCTCCTGCTTCTGAGCAGATGCTCAAGATGCTCCTGCACAGAGCACAGTAGAGGTGCACGGAGGTGAGGATGTGGTTAAGTTAAATACCGATGGTATCCCTTTGTAAGAACATGTCCAAACAGCCTCTAAATCCATGTCATCCTGTCAGTTCCCTAAATTACTTCCTAATTTTATTGTTTTCCTCTGTACTTCTCTGAAACAGAAACAGTAGCTGTCTGAAGACCACTGTTCTGTTTCACAGATGTGATCCAAGTGTTTTTTGTGACTCTAGCATAATGTGAGGGGAGACTGGTGCACTGCAGGACTGGGACAGCTCGTGGATTCAGCTCAAGGTTTCTGTGGACTTTGGGCTCTGTATCAGGCCTCTGAGGTTGACTGAGTTCTCTATAGAGACTATAGACAAATTGCTTTGAACAAGCAGCCCGAGTCCAAGTGTGCTCACAAGTCTTAATTGCAGCTCCCAAATATGTATTGTAAGTAGGAAGACTCGTCTTTTTCCTAGGATAGCTGATGTTTTCAGGTAATTCAGAAATATACAGGGTACAGCTAGCTGAGGCAGTTAGAGTGGGATGGGTTGGGAGAAGATGTGGAAAAAGATGAGAACATAGGATTTAACTCTTGTAGTACGTGTAGTGGGCTCTCCAGCTCTGATGGGTTTCTGATGTTATGTCCCATGGACAGAAGGGCAGATTGCCTTATGCTGTTGGCTCTCTGCTGTGTGCTGTCTGCTTGGTCTTTGTCAGTGAAATACCCGCTGGGCTTGGCAGGTGGGTGTGATCTCTTTGCTGTCTTAAATATTTTATTAATCATGTCCTCCTTGCTTTGCCACCTGAGTCATCTTCTTTCTGTTAAAACCTAGCCTGCAGGCCACGATGTTTCTAACCCCCCCTTTTAGGGGTTTTCTAGCTCTGAGAACGAGCGGAGGAGGAGGGAACAATGTACACTGTACAAGCGTTTGCTGGCTGCAAGCTGCTGATTCAGTAGTAGCTGTGTTGGAGCTTGCTGCAGATGGTCTGCCTGAACCTTGTGACAGAGCGTCGCTTCCAGTCCTGGTGCTGACTCCTGCAAGTCAGTCTGGTCCAAAAATAACAAGTAACCTGGAAAAGGCGATCACTGTATCAATTACAAAACCAGGTCTTGCCTCTCTTCTACCCTGCTAACCCATCCCTCAAAGTTTCTTTCCCTTATCTCGTCTTGTTCCCAGCCACAGCACCCCTTGGCCTGCTTGCTGGATGATTGCTATAGCCAGTTTTCATTTTTCTCTGTATAGTGGTGTGCTGGTCCTGAGCACTTGCTCCCATTTTGTAAATGCTGACTTGCAATGGTGTCATCTTCCCACTTGCCTGCATGCCCTGCTGCACATCAGTGTAGCACAGCAGGGGAATCATATGTATGCGGTCTGTAACCACCAGCCTTGGATCTAGAGGAGGAAAGGCCTTTTGGTCTGTCTTTGCATTTAAAACAATAAATAAAACATGTCTCCAGTGCATAGGAGACCGCTCCTCTCTTAGTAATGTGAGATCATAAATAGAATGAAAGGTGCAAGAGTCCAATTTGGTCTTGCTTATTCTCTTTCTGTCTCGAGTTCCCCCTTACCATGTCTTGAGTTGTGCTTCAGTTCCATTATCATCAGGATTTCATGTGTTGCAAGCATGAAACAACAATGTTAATGTTTTTCACATTGTAGGAGAGGCTGTTTTTGTTCTTTATAGTTGTTTCTTCAAAAAAATTTATCTTTTTCTGGTCATACAAACTTTATATAGGCAGTGTAATCTTTCTAGTGGTCTTGTCTGAGGAGAACATTGGCTTTCTGCTGTTATCTTCTCTGCTGGCTCTTTGACGCTGCAGCTGATGTGGCAGTGCTGGAGGCTCTGCTGGGAGTGTGTCCTTGGGTCACACTGTGCTATTCTGCCCACCCACACCACCAAGATTTCTGAAATGCAATACAGACATAATAATAACTTGATAAAAGACCACAGGAGGAACAAAGAAAACAGAGTGGGAGCCCAAACTGCAGAAACCTTTGTGATATGGATTATTGCCCTACTCTAGTTCTGCCTTTGAAAACTCCCTATTTATGGGAATCCAAACTCAAGGAGGGAGACTTGTGTATATAAAACCAGGCCTCTAACCTCTCCAGACTGATGATTCTGTCTTCTGCCAGTGCTTATGTGAGCCTTATCACCAGCCATACTTGGGCATCTGTCTCTGAGTGCCTGTAGCAAGCCTCAGGATGGTTGATAAGATAGCTCCACCAAATTCTTTCCACCTCAAGGAACTACTTGCCACTGCCCATCTCTGTGCTGTTGCACTGGGCCAGTCTTTTGTCTCCTTGACAGACATCTGGATTACCTACCTAGGGATCATAGAGTAACTCTGGATTCACACCAATGTAGTTGCTTTGGGAATTTGGTTTGTTTCATTCAAGGGCTGATACTTTCCATGAACATTTTGTTCTGTTTTCCTTCATGCTGTAATGCTGCATGGACTTAAGCAGATAATGTTGTCCTGTCCTGGGGTGAACCACAGCCTTTTGGGGAAAGGTGGTGATTCCGCTTATGGCCTGTCATGGGTAGTGACACAGAATAACATGCAAAATCACGCTAATAAAAAGTCTTTGTGGGAGCAGCCTACTGAGGCTATTTCTCACCCCAGCCACCACCTGTCCCATGAGGTCTGCCCAGTCAGTTGTCTTGTTTTTGTAGGTTTTATATGACACATCCCAAAGACCTATAGTAGAACTGTCAGATAATCATTATTATTTGGATTATTACTATTAGCAGCGTTTATTTATCTTTAATCTTGAGAACTGGTATTACTCAATACAGTATAAATAAATAGATCCCAGAACTAATCTCTTGGAACGTCTCTTTATTTAGATTTTCTGAGAGAGCATTCCTAGTTTTCACCAGAGGGTAAATGTTAGTGCTCAGAAAGTTAAAATTATGTAGACAAAAATAAACTCAGTTTATGGGATGGAACACTCAGAGTCTTCGTGGTTGGGTCAGTGTCCCATGTTTAGGGCAGGATATTTACTTCTGCCCTAAACCCAGGACACTGACCCAGCTGCCCCTGCCCTTGTTCTTGAGGCCACTTCAAATGAAATATTTCTGAAATGTTTCATTCTGAGTTGAAAGTATGATCAGAGAGGGAAGGAGGTGACCCAGTGGTTCAATACTGACACTAGCAAATGAACTGGTTTTGTGGTTAAGGTGAGCTAGCAGTTGAAACCAATGTACCAAGAATTACACTGGACTCCCTCACTGTTTTCACAGGAGACTCAGTCTTGACTCTTTGGACTTCACTCTGGGCTGGTACTATACTAAAAATTAGACTAGATGCTTGTAGTGACTTCCTGCTGGGTTTTTTGGTGTTTTTTTTTTTCTTCTTGTTGTTGTGTTTTTTGGTTTGTTTGTTTTAATAGAGCAGAACTATGGCATTTACAGATTTCCACATCATTTCAACTGATAGCAAATTAGCACAGCCCTGCTCAGCACTGCTGCGAATCAGGACACAATCAATTAGCACAAACTGGTCTTGGACCCACTAAACTAATTTCATACAGGCTATAATCAGCAATTTGATGACCAGGGCTACTTTTTTGTCTTGCCAAGTTCCTCATAGCTATGTGGTCATGCCAGGGGTCCAAAATATGCTGGCGTCAGGTCCCAGCCTGCAAAATTTCTCATCTTTTGGAGAAGAAAAGGTAAACCTAGATTCCTCTTATTTCTTGGCAATCCCTGGTGCTGTGGCTTAGATGATGGAGAAGACAGTACTGTGACTCACAACAGTTTCACTGGATCTTTGAAGGTCTTGATCTAAAGGCATCCCAAGGCATGAGCTAGGTTAACATACCAACTCAGGAAAAACTGGGCACCTGGTAGCACAGGAGAGCCCATTGGCTTTGGAGAACAGGCTCCTGCTGCTGTGCTGTAACCTGGGAACCTGCCCTTTCCCTGTTCTTTTATCTCCTTAATTTTCTGTGTTTTTTTTTGCACCTTGCTCATCACTCATCTCATGACAGCTTCCTCCGCTGGCTGCTTTTTGGCAGAGCCTTGCTGCTGAACTGCCCTGTCCATGTGCTGTGTTGCACTGGGGTTTGTTAAATGGCTTTTTGCGCTGCCTGTTAATTCTCATACATATGTCCTAGCAAGCACTGCTCCGGCTTCTGCTGAGTCCTTTTGTTGTCCTTGGCCACAGGAATAACTAATGGCAGCTGATAATGAACTGCATGTGAATGAGCAATGCAACTTAGCCCTGCTAAGCAAACTTAGGCCTAGTACTCACTAGCTGTGCCTGAGGTTTCAACAAGAATTATTCCCATTTCCTCGTACAACTGGTGATTTCATCGTGAATAGCGTGGGCAGTAATGAGAAACCATCATGTCAGTAACAGTCATTTGCTGCCAACCTCCTGAGAGTTGCAGGAGCCTTGCTAGCAGGACTCTGGGCTCAGGGCAGTGCTTGACATCTGGAGCAACGGATTCAGGAGTTATTTATCTTAGTTTTTTTCCTTTGGAGGTGGTATGAATTAGTCATTGTGATTGGGTTTGTTCCCAAGGAGTAGAGACCCCTGTACTCTGCACATGGCATATTTCCATGTGTGTAGTCTGGACTGGGGCTGGGCTGAGTTTGGATATATCAATGTGAACCCAGGGTGACCCAGCTGAGGGCTATGGAGTTTCTCTGCCTTTCCACTGGGGAAACTGAGATCAAGATTTGGCTTGTGCTTTTTAACAGTAACTGATGGCAGGAGGAGGGTGCAAAGTTCCCTGGATGCTTTTGTTTCCAGCCAATGTATCGGCAATAAGGTATTGACATTTTTATTTCTTGGCCGTGAGCTGGTGATGACTAATGAAGGCAGGGGGGTCTGCCTGTGTGTGGGTTCGGGCAGCAAAGAGCTGTTCCTCATCAGCCTGTGCCTCCCAACCAGTCCTTCTCCTTTCCATGACAACTGGTCAGTTAAACAGACCCTCCAGAGCTGACGTCAGGGGTCAGGGATTTGGCCACTGAATAATTACAGCAGCAAAAATAGCATCCCCTCCCCACCCCTTCCTTCCCACATGCTCCTGCTGAATCCCAGCTCATAAACGTCCTTTTTTACCTTTCTTGGATGGGAAGCAAAGCCCTCATGTATTAGCTGGAACATATGGCAGTGTTTGGCTGCAGCCCATCGGTTATGAAGGCCAAATACTTGCTTGTAGCTTCTTGTTCACTTTAAAAAAAAAAGGGGGGGGGGCGGGGAGAAAAACACATTCTTTCAGGATTGGATGAAAGGCTGAGTGTGTGCTCAGGCTGGGGTGAGAAGCAGATAGGGTGCAGGATAGCACGCTGACCATGCTGTCGCACCCGAGGAACGTGTTGCCTCGCAGCGTGGAGGTCACAGGCTGGCCATTGAGAGGTGGTCTGGTGGCAGCTGCCACCACCCTCTGCTTCCTGCCCTGATGCTAGTTCTCAGGTCAGGCAGAGTTTGCCTGGGAGGATGTCATTAGCACCAGGGGCGCAGGGCAGCTGGGAGGTTTTAAATGTGAGGTAGCCACACAGGAGAAATTTCTGTCTTTGTAGCACTAAAGGTTTTATTAAGAGTGGGGGGAACACCTGGGAGGCGGCAGAAAACGTGTGAAGGAGCAGAACATGAAGTGATGTTTTCAGAAATGGACTGTCTGCACCACCAAACTGTACCTCTGTCCCAAGAGTTTCATGCCAAGGCGCTAACATCAGATTTGTGCAGTGAACAGTTTCCCTGAGCATGCTGAATGACAGGGGCTATTACAGGAGATGCATTCTGTTCTCGAAAACTGGGATTTAGGTCCAAAGCCAAACTCACATTTGTGCCTTTAAAAAAAAATCTTGTTTCCACTATAGCAAACTGCACACTTATGGTATGGAGTCAAAATTTGGTACCAGATCAGAAGCATGTTTTGGGGATGCTGTTGGCTTCAGGGAGTAGTGCGAGGTGCTCTGCTGCTTCTATCGCATCACTGGGTTTGTTCAGGGTGATACCATGCCATGTGCTGTCACTCTCTGGCATGTGTGTGTCTGAGCTATTTGTAGCATTGTGAGTGTGCATACCACAGCACAGAGCTGGTGTAAGTGGGGTTGGACTTGACGTGGCCATCGGGAATAGCTGTGGCTGCAGTAAATGGCAATTGATGCTAACGTGGCTGCTTGCTGACCCACACGAGGCTGTTGGGTTCATACCCTGGCAGAGGCAAACCTTTGCTTGCCACCTTGCCAAGTGGCATCGCTCCTTCCTTTGCATGGAGACACTTTGCCAGGTCCTCTGCTCCTCTTTGGTGCAAAGCCACCCTGGGTCTTGCATGTGCTCCTCTCCCTCCCAGCACATGGGGACTTTGCAATGGAACTTGAACAAACAAACAAATGAGAAAAATCACAAAAATGGTTGTTAGACACCACCATGCTGCTTTTCACTGTGGTTTTTCAAAACCAGCTGCAGTGGTGGCCTTGATCTCACATTGTGTCCCTGCAGAAAGATGAGCCTGAGAGCGTGCTGTGCCCTGTCAAGGTTAAAGACAGGAGCACTTAAATCCGGAGAGCCTTCTGCCTGCAGCTTAGCTGCAAAAACAAAGGGTGGGCAAATAATGTGTGAGACTATTGCAGGTAGGGCACTGCCTAAACCACAGCTCTTTGAGGTCGGGGCTGGACTCCCCAAGGGTGTAATGGGGAGATGTGCTGAAGTTCATAGCCCAGGGCTGTGGGTACAACTTCTTTTGAAGATGGAGCCAGCCGTATCCCTTTCCCAGAAAAGATCAGTGTAGTACAGAAAGAAAGATCTTGGAAAATATCCTTCAAAATATTTGCTGAAGGTGTTGCTGTGACTGCCCAGGGACTGAAGCAGAGTCTGTTCATTCCCTTGCTTAAAAAGCTCTGTTTTTAAAGTTTTTTTTTTTTTTGCCAAGGCACTGCCTGTTCTAAGGCTTATATATATTCTGGGGCATCCGTGTCCTGAGTTACTCTGCCTCTTTGGAAGCAGATGAAAAACTGCAAAGTTTCACTGAAATAGTCTGACTTGCGGTATGTTGCACTGCGCTGCTGCTGGAAAACACTTCCCCGTCCAGGGCTGCCAGACTCATCCAAAGGATCTGTGATTGAGCAAAATACTTTAGTGATGGGGAGTAAAATGCGTTATGTCTTATCCCCATTTTTCTTACTTATAGAGCTGTGTAATAAGTGGATTTTTTATGCACTGATACTCCTGAGATGCTTCATTGAATAAAACATTTAATTTTGTTCTTGAGAGTCTTTCTAGGGATAATCTTGGAGATCTATAGATAGGTTGTAAGGGATTGTTTTTTTTTAAGGACTTCATCAAACCTTATTTTATTTTAAGGAAGCTAGAATTAGTTAAAACATTATTTTCGGAGAGTTCACCTCACACATGTCCCTTTCAGCTGTGTTGCAAAGCATCCTACCTGCCTGGACTGCTGGTCTCTGTGTTGCAGGGGCTGAGAACGGACAGGAGTTGTCTCACACGTGGGCAGCACTGATCCTGGGGAGGTGTTTGCAGGCTGTTAAACAGGAGTTGAGATGCACTGATCTCTGGAGGTGGGTGAGAGAAGGCCATTTGTTTAGAGGGGAGTCATGTTGCTTTTGGGAAGGGCTTTCATTGCTTGGTGGCATTGCTGAGTCCTGCTGCTCTGTCCTGCTGAGAGCAGGAGGTTGGGGCAGTGTTTGCTGCAGCCTGAGTGGGTGATGCTGGTGCATCTTGTGCTATGAATTACTGTAGTGCAGAGCCAGCAAGCGTAGGCGCTTCAGGGTGCTGCAGCAACTGCAAATCCCCATTGTGGGCTGCTGGGGAAGCTGGTCTGCAGCCTTACAGGGACTGCTCCCACCCCTGGGGCAGGCAGAGGGTACCCATTTCAAAAAGCTCTGTGCAGCTGTGAGGCTGGTTGGTGTGGTGCAGAAGGGGTTAAGTCCCCCCAGGTTGTCTCCAAGTGGGTCCAGCTGCGGGATGAAAGGGTCAAAATACAGCCCCCAGTACCAGCATCACTGGCATGGGTGTGGACCAGGGCACCTGATAGCAAGCACAGCCTTCTCAAAAGGACAGCATGGCAAGAGTTGAAGTGCTCTTATGTTTGGTCACTTCTGTTCCCTTTGCTTTAAGTGCTAATGTCTTTTGGCAGCTGGTAGTTCCCCTCATCCCTTGGTTGGCAGTCTCACTCCATTTCCTCACTTAACATAAGTGATGCATCCCAGTATCCAGATGCTGATGGCTCTGCTGCTTCTCCAGAGTCGGCGCTCCGGGGTCAGTCATGTACTCACTGGCTGTGACTACCCATTCGAATTTGTCTCTTCCTCCAGCCAGCCACCTTGGCTCACTAGGGTACTGCTAATAAAACTTGATTTCAGGCTGGATCTTTTTATAAGGCAGGTAAATAGCAAATAAAACAGCAGTGCACCGCTTTAGGAAGCAGAGTTTGTCCACTCAGCAGCTGTCAACTGTGTGTCCCTTCTGTACAGCCCTGGCTATGCTGCAAGCTTCTGGTAGCTGTCTGCAAGCATGTTCTGTGTCTTGTAAGGGTGCAAAGGACATCCTCAACCTCCTACCCTGCCTTTACGTCAGGCGGTCAGCTCCAGCAGTGCCCATACAGCTTTGTCTCTCCAAATTGCCTGCGTCTAATCTGCCAGTGCATCCTGCAGTCCCTCTACCTGGCTGCTGTGGCAGACCAGCAGTGCCCTGTTCTATCAGCGTGTGCATCCACTGGGCAGTTATTCAGCTCTAGGCCTCGAACCCTGTTTGCCGCAGAGCTCCTTCCCAGGCAATGTCCGTGCCTGGCCTGTAGCCTTCAGCTGCATTACAGCTGAAGCCTACTAGCTCAGGCAGGCTTCATGCACCCCTGGCTCCCATCAGCATAATCCTTGCACTTTCCTGCCGCTTCTGCTTCTGTGTGTTGTGCTTTCCCGGCCATCCTTCCTGCTGCTCAGGTTTGCTCTCCATCACCCAAACTGGCTGAATCTTTCTTGCTGTGACCTGAGCATCCCTAGACGTGACTCACCACTGTATAAAGGGGCAGATCCTATACATACTCAGTGCTTTAATGATGGATTAGGGTCTCATTCCAGTAGCCTTAATGACTTGGGTGTAACTAAGGCACAACATGTGACATCAGTGCCTGGTTCCATAGTGCCCATGTGGGTAGTGCAAGCCTGGATGATGGGAAGGCTGCAGTGAGCAGCATGAGGGGAAGCCCCTGGGGGAGGCAGCTCTGCATGGCAGTGGTTTGTAGAGCACAAAGCTTGTAGCTGCCCGGCTGCCTGGGATGTGCAGCAGAGTTTCAGTGTCGGCAGCTGGCCTCTCCAGTGTGACAGCTGAAGTTCTGGGAGTGGAACTATTTCGTGATTCTATGATGCTTTGAATGTTCCCAAGCTCAGGTCTGAGCTTAACAAAAGAGATTTCCCCATCTTGGGTGACTCATTCCAGCCTGATTTCTTTTTGGGTTTTAGATGTTCAGCAAAACAGTCCCTGGAAAATGTCTGTGCTGTAGCATAAGGCTTCCTGCAGCAGTGTTTTTAACTCCAAATCACTTATTTTAATCAGTGTACTTCTGCTTTCCAAATTTATTTTTGGATCCTTGCTGTGAAATCTAGTTAGATTATAGACTCCTAAATAAACCATTTTTAGCCTCCAATGTTTTTTGAATCAAACCAAACCAGGTAGAGAGACCTGAATAATAATTTGCCTGGACTTTTTCTTTGAAAGTTACAGCACTTAAAGCTGTCACTGACCTGCCAGTGATCAGTGTGTACTTAGTTATCTTGGAAAACACAGTGTAGAAGCCGTACTGTCCTTCATGATGCTGTGTGTTGCTTAGTTGCTGCTGGGGCTAAACCATGACACTATTGCTGAAAGAAAAAGTTAGCTTAGTTGGTACCTATACTTGCTGTGGATTTACTTACATCAGTTCTAATGGCTCGGGTTGATGCCTGATGACTTACTAAAACATAACTACTGCACTGTGCGTTGAACCATGTATTTTGAGTCCAGCGTGTTGGGTCTTCATTCTGCACAGTACTCAGGTGCAATCTGGCAGACCTCATGCTTATATGTTGCAACTGCCTGATGGTCCCAACTGTGTTTTATTTGGGAGTGTGTGACCCAGACAAATGCTGCTGTGGGCACCAGCAACAGTTTGTGAGGCAGGACAGAAATGTCTGGGTTTGGTCCAGCCTAGCACTCCATGCCCTGATTTGCCCATCTGTGGAATGAGTTTAATGTACAGTAATTATACACCAGGCACTCAGCATTGTAAAGCATAACTGACATCACATGTTTGGAGAGTGTCAGATGCACTGCATGATGTCTGTGCATTGCGAGTGAGCTCTGACCGGAACAGCATGCATAAACAGTAGCAGATTAATTAAAGATGTCCCGTACTGCAAGAGAAAAGCTCAATTATAGAAGTGGCTTGCTTGGAGTCAATAGTGTTGTCTGGCTTATTAGCAGAGCATGAGCTAACTGTCCTCTTAGCGGAAACTGGTCATAGAGCAGTATAGGCAGTCACAACTGTCCTACGTATGAAAGAGGAGACATACATGACAGCCATGTGGGTGCAGGACAGGTCAACTTCAGACATGACCGTTCGTTAAAGCTCCTTCACAGGGAGCAGTATGGTGTCTGTGTTTCAGCAGCAGTGGACTCCATACAGCAAACATTTGTGCTTAGGTGTTCCTTATTACCTTTGCAGAGATCTTTTTGACTTTGTGACCTTCAGTATATTTTATTCCAGATGTTTTTCCCTGAGCTGCTGCTGCTGCTGTTTAAAGGGCCCTCAAAACCTGATGACATCCCTGGGATCTGGGGGAAATTGAGCATCTCAGATGAGTGGGAGCCCTAAATTATTACCAGGCTGCAGAATAATGGTTCATCTTGTTTCAGGCCTTTAAAGCCTGATAGGATCACTGTAGGAAGTGTGATCCAAGGGGTTTTTTTGGAGTGGTTCCTGAGTTACAAACACTTTCTGGTTGGGACCTGGACTGAATCTGGAAAGCCAGCTGCATTGTTCAGGAGCAAGAGCTTTTGTTTTACAGAGCAGGACGCACCTGGCCAAGGATGAAAGGTGAAGTGGGGGTCCTCAATGTCCTGAACCCAACTCTATCCCTCTGTTGCATCACCACGCCATGCTGTAAATCCCATCCCATCATCACACCATAAATTCCCGAGGGAATCTGCTCTGCACAGCTCTGTATTTCTTTCTGCTGAACCTCATCAGCAAAACCCCTACCATCAGCATGAGATAGTGCGAGGAGAGTCAGACCCATCTTCGTAGCCCAACCAGCCATGGGGCTGAGCATGGCTGACAGCTCGTCCTGTCTGCAGCTGTGCTGCTTGAGGAGAGATGCTGAGAGTGACTCTCCTTTTGCAGCAAGACTTTATTTTTCATATTGCTTTGCTTTAAAAGAAAAAAAAATCACTGCTGGAAAAATAATTATTTCAACATCCATTGAGAGTTTTTTGGAAAGTTGATATTCTGCTTAATTTCACATCCATGGAGTGAACTGTAATTTCATCTCTGGAGCATGTTTCAGTTTGTCTTCCTCCCATGGGAGAGTCAAAAGAGAAATATAAATGAGAAAAGTGGGGCAGGGAACAGAAATGGCAAAGGAGTCAGCGGAAACGAGTCAGTGTCAAATGTGCTTAGCAGACTCCTGTGCCAAACTGAAGGAGGTCATGGGGATGCCGTTGTGTTGTGGGGCACTCACCTGTAGCAAGTTGTGAGGAGGATGAGTAGTGATGGGTTCGGTTTGTGTTGAAAGGAGGAACTTGAAAAATGGTTGGATTTGAACTTCTTTGTGCAGAAAACTGGAGCAAGAGTTCGTGCTGGGACCGAAGCAGCCAGGCAGGCTCTGTTGCAGCTGGGAAAGAGGGAGCTGATGGTAATATCTTGCAGGGTCTTGACCCTGCACAAAGCAAATGGCTGTCATTTGTGCCTTTTAACTTGTCAGGTATCTAGTTTGCATCATAGTTTTGAAGGCTGTGTAGCTTTGCTTCCACACCTGTAAAGCCTGTATGCCAGGTGTCTGGTACAGCCAGCACTGTCACATGGGGGATTTGGGCCTTCCCACAGGATGGGCAGGTCCTCCAGCCCAGGTAGCTGGAGAGGTTTAGCCAGGGTTGCTCTCAGGTAGTGCACGACAGATTTTCCCATCACTGAAGCATGTCCAAATTTATTTACATTTTTTTTCTAGATCCCACTAGAAGATTTCATATTTATAATATAACCTTTCTCTTGTAGGGTATTGGTCTTCCATAGCAAGCATAGACTCACTTCTTTTCTGAACTACAGTTACATGTATTGTTACAGAAGAAAACTCACAATGGAGCCGATTGCTCTTTTGATGGCTCCCAGGTTAGCAATTGGGAGCATCTTTGCCTGTTCATAAACACCCTTTGTACTACAAAGTGAGGATCTCCAGGAGCTTTAGAGCTTTGCTTTAACAAAAGGGATACACTTGCCTGGCATTGCGATGCAGTACCCCAGACTCTGCTTTACCTGAGACATATGTCTTTGTATCCAGTTGCAGAAGGGTTAGTATATTAAACTGCTCTGCAATGTCTTCTGCAGAGCTGTGCAGGGAGTCTTGTGGATTTGGGAGATCTCAGAGCTTGCTTGTGTATACACTCTCATGTCCACCCATGGGCGCAGAGCTTTAGGAAAGAAAATAGCAGTTGTATTCCTTGAATCCTTCCAGCTCCCTACTGGAAGAAAACTTGGCAAAAATTATGGCATCCTGAATTTCTAAATGTTTGCTTCTTTGTTCGCGTTTGCTCATATCCCCAGAGAAATGAAGTAATTTATTTGATTTGCCCTGCTGCTTCACACTCCTACTTATGAATGGTAGGGAACAAGACTGGGAGTATGAATAGCCTGGCCACATGTGGTTTTGAAAGACGTGTTCACTTGCACATTAGCGTCCGAATAGAGNAGTAGCTGGCTCTGAAATCCTATCACTAAGGCTTTTGAGTAACTTAAAACCTTTCTAGTAGATGCTTAAAATTTCTTCCACTCTGACATTGTGTAAGCCCCTGTTGAAGTTTCATTACCTCAGTAACCACAGAAAAGCAGCCAGCCCTTTCACTGAAACCTTTTCCACAAAGGTCTGAATGATATTTTTTTTTTCCTTTTTCCTTGAATGCAGAGCACAGCTTATTGTGGTTTAAATACAGGGTAGAAGGCCAACTTCACATATGGATCTGGGTGGCAGTTGTGCTAAAGA
>VZTV01090238.1:0-42479 GCA_013400875.1 Anhinga rufa | reverse complement strand
ATGCTCTGATGAAATGTAACGGAAAGAATTTCTACCCGAGTTGCAAGCACAGTAAAATACTAAATTTGGCCTCAGTTTACTTAAGTCTCAGGCATATACCTGGCCTGTACTACTGTAATTATTCAAGTTAGTATTATGGTGAGATGAGGAGTTCCTGCTGAAATAAATACGTTTTACAGCTTTCAGCGTAAGGATTTCCTATTCATCATATAAACTAACATGATTAAAATTGATAGACGTGCAGTGTTACTGTTGGCTATGTTCTTCTGGAAGGAAAATGGATTAAGCAATACTAACATGAATGAAATTTAATATTATGAAAAAGTAATTGAACTAAACCATGCATAGGTTAGACTTAATACTGTCAAATCTACTCATTCTCTAAAGAGCCCTCCTGATTTTGTGACACTATTCTTTGCTTAATTCTATTTTGTGTAAAGCCAAGCCCTAAGGAGGTTTTTCGTGTCTAACAGGATCTTCCATTTAACTCTTCTGTTCCTTCCTTCCAGTGTATATTGTGCTCCTGAACTCTACAAGGCCTTTTATATGTGGGTGTGTACTTGTTTTAACCCCACTCTGAGCAGCGGTAGGGAAGCAGGTAGCTGTTTTACTGTGGCAATAGGTTGTAGTGAGCACAATGTGTGTGTCAGCCCAGGACAAGCACAAGTACGTAGGAGCGGGATTACATTTGTCTGCAAAATGCTACACATCCGTATCACCCAGGTCTTACTGATCTGATGAAACAGAAATGCAATGAAGGTAGATATTTACTTATTTAATAAGTGCATGCACGAAAGTGCTCCAATGTATTAATTACTGTGTATGGCTCACATTTCTTTGTATTCAAGACAGAAAACAAGAAATTAATCAAGACATTAATCTTGGTAGAATAGAGAGAGAAAAGCCGTAAGTTATAATCTCGTATCTTCAGCCTGAATGCTGATACTTCTGTCCAAATAGTAAAGCAAGCCACTGGAAGTTTTATTTCCTACTTAATTTTAGGCAGTTTTATATAATTTTAATTACAAAAACTTTGTAGTTAATAAATTATGCATACGTTGATAAGCAGAAGCACGGAAACTCTACATTTCATGAAATACTTGAGGCTAGCTGCCATGAGCAAAAAAATCCCTTTCAGGAAAGTAATTAATACTCTTCAACTGGCTTTCTTGCTGAAAAACTACCTGCATGTTTCTGTAGAAGGGCTTTATAAAAAGGTGCTTTTTAAAATTGTTATTATTTTCTCATTCCTCCCTTGCCTCCCTGTGGTGTCCATAGTGAGCCCTGCATTTAGGTACTAACTGTCGTACTTCTACTTCAAGTAGAATCCAGTGGTTATTGCTTTAATTAATTCTGTAGGCTCAAAGGCTGGCCTGAAATAACCAGCAGGAAAGCCGTTAGGGAAACATGAGCATTTTGATGTATCGTTTGTTTGCGTTATTCCCCATGCTGAACTAATACAACGCTGCCCCTGTCCTATTTGCTTTTTGTTACTATGTTGGGGTTTTTAGGGTAAGTGATAGCTAGTTTATTACCATGGCTTAGTAACACTGTGCCCCGTTTGAGCTGTGGTAACTGTCCTTGCCCGCGCTCTTAACCTACAAAAAAGCACGCAAAATAATTTGGCCCTGTCTACTCTAACAGTGCTAAACCAACTTATCTTACCGCTGCCATAGTTCAAAACCCCCACACTATGAGTTCCCGCAGCTCAGCGAACATGCTGTAACTTAGGTGATACAGAACACAACGTCACCCTTTGCCTCTGCACTTCAAATTATTTTCTTGCTTGCGGCTGCCGAACCCAAAACCCCGTCTGCCCTACGCGCACTTTGGGCGCTTGTTGTGTTCGCCAATATACATTTATGGTTTACCCATAGTCCACGTTATGTGCGTGTACAAGATTGGGGTGAGACGGCACTGATGTGGTTGTGATTACTTGGCAATATGATTACTTCTAGTGTTACAGCAATTGCATGATGAATATCACTGGGCTACCACAGAACTTAACTTGGGTACCAATGTTTTTCCAAATTCACAAACTCCCTTTTCCAAATCCACAGTTCTCCCTTGGGATTTGTTTTCTAATGCCTTGAATTATTTACACAAGCACAGAAATTTTGATGAAGGAAACAAACTGAAAAGCTATGTGGAAAAAAGTAGCTAAAATGTTCACAAAAGGTTGTAAGCTTTGTTACTTAAATATTTAATGTTTTCCCCCTCATGCTTTTAAACTAATCTTTTGCCCTGGTTAATCTCGGGGTTCACTTACATCAAGCAGGCTGAGTTTCTTGAAATTTTGCTAGTATATTATTATCATCTGCTCTTTAAAATCAAAGTCACCCTTGAATTCAAATGTGTCCGTTTTAGATACAATTCTCAATTACTATATAGTAATCATATATACAGTAATAGCATATCTATATAGTAGATATAGTATGGATATAGTATAGTGTAATATATACTACAGTATATAGACTATAGTAACAGCCTATATATGTAGTAAGTAGCCCCAGTAACAGCCAGTTATAAACCTGCCACTTTTGACTCTTATGAAAAATAACATAAATTTACAAACCAATGACAGTGCAACAGGCCGGAGCACATCGTTTGGTTAGGCTCTGATTCTGCTCGCACTGAAACCAAAGAAGCTCCACTGAATTTTTAAGCATGGGTGAGAGGACACCGAGAAGCCTTGCAGATGGAAATGAGATCAACCTCTGCTTCAAATCAGCTGCGCTTCCGAATGCAAGGAGCTGGATGGAGCATGCTCCCGTGTCCCGTGGGAAGAAGGAAGACTTACCTTCCACAGAAAGAGAAAACACCTGTTTTGTTTCTTGGAAAGCACCAATTCTGATGATGTTCACGGTGGCGATCGACTTGGTAGTGCACAGAGAGTTGTGTTCTAAAGTATCTTAAGGTTGATGCTAGTTCCACTTAAAGAACAAGACTCTGTGTGCTTCCCTGAACACAATCGGATCAGCTTTATTTTCTTTATTTTTTTTTAACAAACGCCTTATATCACATTTTTCCAGTAACATATATGTTCCAATGTGTATCCAAGCCTTTCTGACGGTGAAGCTGCTGTACAGACTCTCTGATCAGACTGTTCCATTTACAGTCAGCATTTTGTGAAGAGAGCGAAACTCTACAGTTCCCCTTTTTAGGATTTCCACGAGGCTGGGCTGCCATACCTCGGGTCAGGCTGAAAGAACAGGCTTACATTTCCACAGTTAGCTCTTCTACTTGTGCCACTAAGTTAAGAACTGAAGTAGAAGGGAAGAAAGCCATCTGGTTTTCTGTAACCGTTTCTAAGATAAGCAAGGCACATGTTGCCCTCACTCCGTGAATGCGGAAGCTTGAGCAGAACTTTCTGGGGTTGTTTTGGTTTTGGTTTGGTTTGGTTTGGTTTTTTTATGACTTCTGTAGCCGCCCAGTTAAGTGTAGGCAACAGGAAAAGCACTGTGACCTCAGCAGGCGAGTCTGAACGACCTGCCCCAGAACATCCCTGTGGCCTTTCAGTAATTGCCAGCAGCAAAAACAAATGCTGCCTATTTATGCTTTGAGGCCGTCACCAACAGCGCTGCTATCGCAGGACCACCCAGCGTGCTTAACAGACAGCACCAACGCACCCCTGACAGTGCACTGATGGATGTCGGTGTGCATCAGATGGAACTGATTGAATTTGAAACAATCAAGATATACTTTTTTTTATTTTAAATTTTAAAAAGTCATTCCATCAATACGATGAATAGCTCTCTCAAGTAACTGAATCCTTAGCGGAATGACTGAGGTTGAAAATGTATTTTTCCCCAGCCCCAAACCAAAGGACAGCCTTCCAAACAGCTTGTTTGGGTACAAAGTAAGCTCACCTCACAAAAATCCAATAAATGACTTTATTAAATATATTCTTTTCCTCTAAAATATAAATATTCACTATACTCTTATAAATGTGGAGTAGGTCCATATTTCATTTGTCTATCCCATCCAAATATGAATCAGTCCAAAATCTGAAAATGAAGAAATAGCATCTGTAATTATCATTATTTTTTCTATAAATATATATAATATGAATTTTCTTTGAAACTGTTTAGTTATTCACTTATACTTCATATAGTACTGAGCACCTTAGATTACATATTGTGTCATTTAATTGTCGGTACTAATATAGGAATTTGGAATATTTACAATTCACATACATGTTAGGTGTAACATTCCAGTGATTTGTAAGTGTTGAAGGAATAAGGAAATAGTGCAGAAATAGTTTACATATGGATTTAACCTACCCCACAGTATGCAAGTTTTCACCTTAACCTCTGGAGCTTTTATAGGAGCCTGCATCCAAATTTGTAAGTTAGTCTTTGGAACAGCAATAAAAACGTCCTGAATCGCTTTTTGAGAACGTCACACGATGGTTTACTTGACGATGTGATGCGAGTCCATGCTCAGAGACCCAGTCCCCCAGCATACCGGCTGCCCTCAGCTTCTCGCAAGATGTCCGCCTAGAAGCTTCCAAGTCAACGGAGACTCAAGGAACAGGCATGGACAGTTACGTGGCGGCAGTGGTCACTAAATGAGAAATGTCCGCTCGGAAATCGTCAGTAAGTTACGTAACACGGTACCTCCTACCTTCTGAATTGACACGGGGAAGTACTGTGACAGTAAAACCAACGCTCACAGCTGGGTGAATCCCCTCCCAGGCTTGCTTTTGACCTGTGAGAGGTGCTGGGAGTGGGGCAGCTCTTCCAAATGGCCATTTAGCTGTTGTTCTTCAACCATTAGTTTCTGTATTTGTGAATTCAGCCCATCATCTTAATTTTTTAATTAGCTTTGATTATTAAGATACCCATAGAAACCACCACAAACTAATTCCTATGCTGTGAATAAACAGTATGACTTATGCTTAACTCCCAAGACTTTGCTTAAAAACAACATGGAACCAAACTGTGCTTTTATTTTTTCCTCCTTGCCAGCCAAGTAATGCCAAGTTGAAACTTACGTGCTTTCTCAAGAATAAAAGAAGTGTTGTAACATGACAAGGGAACTTCCTCAAACTTCAGATTTATTACTTCCTGTACAGTTCCTGTCCTTCAAAGTGTGAATTTAGGGCAAAAATCTAAAAGCAAACAAAACCCCACCCCTATGCAAAGCAGTTCTGTTTACAAAGTAAGAGCAACATAAATGCCATTGCTGTTCTGCTTCTTTCTGTTCCCGCCCAACCACGTGAAGCCAATTTAGCAGTTCCAGGTGCAAGCTGCGTGTGTCATCTCTGATGGTGAAGGTCAGCGCTCTTGCCCGCTGCCCGCTTTGTGCCCAACGTAACTGTGAACAAGGCTGAAATTCAGTGATTTGCATGTTTTGACTTAAAACAGTAAGCCGTGGTGCCAACAGGAGCTAGTAAGTTATGGGTACGGAGGTGAACGTCTTCTGTTTCACCAGCAAGGAATAAATCTGGTCTTGCCAGGTCATGCTCCTAGGAGCAGTTCCACATTAAGGCTTCTCTGGCAGCGCAGCTCGTGTTCCTGCCCCAGTGCGTCTCCTTGCTGTTGTGGAGCTGCTTCAATAACTTTTCGGATATAATCTAGAAAAGTCTCAAAAAATCAAGTGTTCCTCCTTCCGCACATTTGTTCTTCTATGAAGACCACACAACCCAGCCTCGTCAGAGCTGAGGGGGGGACACAGTAGGGGTGGGAGGACAGGAAGCTCAGCATGGCTTTCTGCTGGAAAACTCTGCTGTGGAAATGTGCTGGCAGAAGCTTAGGTCATGCTTCAGCATGGATCCGGGTAACTTTTACCTGAGCCGGGGATCCCGGGTAGCTGAAACTCATGAAGCCATTGTGGGAAGTCCCTATGAAAATACATCCTGTGTGTTCATTAACAAAGGACGCTCCCACCTATGCCCCTCGGACAGCGGCTCTCAATACATCACTATAGCTAGTCTTGCTTTGAGTCCAGCGCTAGGAATGTGTGCAACATGTCTTTCTCATTTAATTTGAAAGTGCCCCTCAGCAGGGACCCTCCAGCTCTTCATTGACCACAGCTGTATTGCTTTAGAGCACCCGCCTCAGAGGTGCGCATCTGCGTGCTCTGCTGGGTATTCAAGCAACAGGTTCTGATAGTGCCCCAAAAGAAAAATCGTCTCTAAGTGGTGCACAGGTTAGCACAGAAACAAATATTTTACTTTTGGGTGGTGGGATAATCTTGTTTGGAGAACTTCTACTCAACCAACCTTGAGCTTGCGTCACAACCAACACCCACTCTTGTCTGCTTAGCCCTTTACTTATTCTATATAAACAAGGACACTGAAATAGGCACAGTTGATGATTATGAAACATTTACACGTATGGTACTACACGCTTTTACTGTCTGATATGGGTTTTTAAATACCCATTATTTACAATGAAATCCATCATTTTCCTTGTCACACCACCTCTTTAGCTGATGAAAATGAAGCCTGGGCCTTAAGACTGCAGAAATGGCCACGGCCCGGTCCTGAAGCCCAAGCTGGTGTATGCTGCTAGCAGGTCCGGGTTGCTGCTGTTGATGTACTTCAGATTAGCATGGTCACTCCGTCCTTTGAAGAAACCGGCGTATCCCACTTACGCCACCAAGCCAAGTCTTGTGATCTTTGCTGACAGGAAGGAATGAATGATGAACACAATTGGTTTTGGACAGGAATGAAGGTCCAGTTGCTGAAAGCACAGAAAGAGATCAAGTTGAGAATGATTAGATTAGATTACAGCTCAAATAAGCAATCATTTACAGAGTACTTGATTAACTGCTGCCTGGTATTTTCAACAGACTCCTATTAATAACAATCCTTTATTATAACATATTGTCTTTTCTTTGCATAAAGCTGCAAATATTTAGATTACTAAAAGTAAGTAATAAGCATCTTGAGAGTAGATGAGATCCTGGTGCCTCCAGGCTTGCATCCACCTTGGTAAGCAGCAGCAAACTGAGTCAGATGCTGCGAGCAGTTTTCCGAGAGGTTCAACCCCTCCATCTTTTCAGGCTCTGTTTCTGACCAGGGATGGTGGTGGGACTGCTGTGTCCAATGCCCGGTGGTGCATCTGCTGCTGCCCACACCGCACCTTCAGCTGGCGCTGCATGGTCACTCCTCTGTTCACCCAGCTGGCAGTGAGACTGAAATCAGACTTTTTTTTCCATAGCCATGGTTCAGATGATCTCATTACATACTTGCCAAGCATGACAGGCTCGTCAGAGTGGACAGCAGGTTCACCAATAGGTCCACATCAAAACAAACCAGATCTGCCTTTCCACCAGTCATGTATCAACTTTATTGAGAGCTAGTAACAAATTCCCTTCTGAAAGCCTGACAATAAGCAGTTTGCAGAGTATATGTTATCAAAGGTGATGTGAAAGCACCCAATGTGCTTCACTGCTGAAAAAAAATTGGCAGGAATGACCATGTTTACATGCATAATTTATGGTATCTAAACTGCTCGTAGGAATAAGCACCTTATTTTTGGGTAGTGTGACAGCTGACTTAGAGGCCTAAGCAGACAGTTTGTGCTACAGATGTAGATCTGTAGTCTTCAATTTTTTTCAGCAACTAGATGTTCAAAAATATCTAAAACGTAGCTGCTTGTCATAACACAAAGTCCTTATGTGTATGTTGGAATTAATAATATCTCATTCTTATGTTCTTCCACCTGCAATCATTTAAAAAGTGAAATAGATGCATACAAAAACTCTAACAGCTGTCTATTTAGAGATACAATTTGTTCTTAAATACAAGAAATCTTTCATCCTTCTTTGCATGGTTTTACCATTTTATTTCTCTTTTTAGTTTATCTCCTTATAAAGCCAGATCGTCATGCTGTACTAGAAAGCACAGTGTCTAAATACTGGTGCTGGAACCTGGTACTGGCCAGCTGTTATTAGAATAGAACAGAACAGAATATTTCAGTTGGAAGATCTACAGCAATCATCTAGTCCAACTTCCGTTAGTGCTTCTCCACCCCCGCAGCCTGGAGGACCACCAAGGAGATGGTAACATGCATCCCTTTGCTAAACGCAGTACTTACAACTTCTCCATCCTTTCCTCCAAAGTCTAAATAAAGCATCCTTATCCCATCATCTGAGGACATTTTCAGTTTTTCATAGGGATATTGTGCAATTGTCTTAGAGAAGGCACCATCTTGCGGTTCAGTTGTAAGAGAGAATCCATGTTCGTAATGGATGGTCAAACGGCACTCCTGGTTTTTATATGTGCAAGCTGAAGAAGGAAACAAAATTTAGTCTGTAACATTCTTAAAAGCAACAGATTCCATTTGGCTGCAGATATCTGCATCTTACACTTGATCTCCACACTATCTTGTGGACGCTAACCTTTCCTAAAACTGGGCTAGTCATGCTCCAACCGTAAACCTGCAGATTTGGAAGAACAACAGATATCTTTCTGTTGTGCAATGTCCAAGCAAGCTTTGTTAGTTATGGTGTAAATACACAGACTAAAATTGTGCTCGGCAGCAGCAGTACTGATGTCAGCCCTTTCAGTTATTTGCTGCGTTCTTCATGTTGCAGCGTACATCTACATGCTGACACAAAAACAATCTACTGAAGTTTAAGAAGGCTCAGGCTGGCGTTTCCTCCTTTCAAAATCACAGCTACTCTTCTTCAGCCTGACAGACATAGCCAAAATCAATAAATGTGGCGCACAACGCAGGAGAAAATTAGAAGCTGTAAAGGGTTTCCCTAAAGTATTTTGACAAAGATGAAGACACTCCTGAGTCCTCATTAGTGTTGTGGTAATTGAAGAAATGCCCAGATAATTGTTTATAATAGCTACTGCAGCAGAAAGTGTGCATCTTCCCCACAACTCAGAAATATAGGCCATGATCCAAATTTAAAAAGGAAGAGTTTAAGTGTTCATATCCCAAATTCTCTTTTCCACCACTTCCCTGTGAATAATTCTGCCAAGCGTTCTTGGCACTGGGATAAAAGCACCATGATAAAAGAAGGGGCTGATGCCCTCCTGCTTTTGGAAGGAGAGGCATCCATGTCACTGGGCTGATGAGATGGACATGCCCTCGAGGTGGCTCCCACTGAACGCTCTGCTTGGTTTCCACATCAGAAACCCTTGCAGAGCAGCCTGAGCTCCCCACAGGGGTGGGGCCTGGCAGCCTGTGGGCAGGGATCCCCCACGCTCAGTCAGTACCTGAGGGCTTCACGAAATCGGAAATACCCTTTGTTATGGAGCAGATTTGTACTTTGGCTCTTGCTCTCACACTTTTAGGCAACCCGTGGAGATAATGTCCAACTTTAACAGCCCTGTCAACTGGAGAGCCAGTAGGGGAAGGACTCCCAAGTCCTGGGGACACTCAAGAGAAAGGCACAGCCTCAAAGCCCCAGAGCCATCCCAGGCTAGCAGCTACCTGGTGGAATGGGGCATCACTCCAGAGCATCTGCAGCCGATTACTTTTATTCCAGTCGATTTTGCATGTAGAGAAGTGCTGAGAAGCAACACACTGGTGTTTAGGGAAGGAAATGACTAGCTGTCAAAATGTGACTAATGGACTGGTTTGTATTTTTTTACTCTTCTTGGGTGTGCAGAGCTGGGTGAATAAATGACCAATTCATGCTTGTGAATGTGCCGGTCCTCCTCTGCCTCCTCCCTCTGCAGGAGAAACACCTGCCAGGCTCTCAGGAGCCTCCTGGATCTCAGAAAAAAGCTCCTTTCTGTGGGTTTCTGGACAAACCTCTGACGATCACTCCTCTGTGACTCACAGCCCTATATGGCTGACTACAGACTTGTGTCTGAAACAACATGCCAAAAACAAGACCAAAAGTCAGAATGACAGTGACCCTGTCACTGGCCACAGATACCACACCAGCTGGGACTGGCTCAGAAACTGAGGGGACAATATTTTAAACACACAGAACCCTAAGTATGCACATTTTTAAAAAATGAATCACCTCCAGCAGAAGGAGCTTGAACTACCCACGAGTGTCACGAGGAGGTGTGGAGACACAGCACCAGAAGTGTTACTCACATGTGGTGATTTCCGTGATGAGCTCCGCAGAATTGTGGCAGCCCTGCACTATGCTCCTCGTCCACAGTGAGAGGTCTCGGCTAGTCTCCGTCCTGAACAGATGGGTTTCAATCCCTTGCCTTGTACCGGTACGGGTTGCGAAAGACAAATCCACCCCTGACTGCGGTGAGCCTTTTCCTGGGCCAGAATGGACCAACCTGCAATTGGATTTGAAAATGCATCAGGGCATTATAAAGTTGACACAGGGCACTGTGCCAAAATCCCCTCCTGAGCACAGCTCTGCTCTGTACTTTCCTAAATGCACGGGGCTGGGAGCACAAGAATCCGCATCTCCTCTGTATTTGAGCCTGAAGTGACTCCTAGTGACACGCAGAAGAGTGAAGCTCCAAAGCAGTGAGTACCAAAGCAGCCGGACATGCAGGTGGTGATGGGGGTGTCCCAGAGGGCCCTAAATTCCTAACGAATTGCAGAGAACTCCCTTTTGGATGAGGAAGTGAGAGAATGGGGTGGGTTTGGTGATGGGGTTTGGTGCACAGATACAAGTGCTCACTCAGATGAGGCAGCTGAATCTGACTTGCACTGTGCCAGGCTGCAGTTCCCATAAAGCTTAATTATCTGTGGACAAAGTCAACGATAAATGCTGTCAGATAAAGTGAGAAGTTCTGTAAAATACGCAGATGCCAAAGTACTGTCTTGTGCATACTTTTCCCATAAGGAACCTGCAAAATGCAAAATGCTGCAGCTATTTGTAATCAGAAATTCTCTCACACTTTGCTGCAATTAACCTTTTTTTTGCCTGGCATCAACAGCTGATCTCCCATGACCAGGAAAGGTTTGTTCATCTGGGCAAACACTAATTGCAGAGAATATTTTTGAGCAAGAAAATCAACACCTCATGATATTTAATTCTTCTTTAAGACTGTCCTTTTGGGTTTTTTTCCTGCAGAAGTGTGGACAGTGAATACAGAATTTTCTCAGGGACATGACATTGATTCAGATGAAAATAATAATCCAGAGGAGTTTATCACTCTTTAAGACCCAGGCACTAACCCTCCGAGGAATTTTAAAAAAATGAAATAATGGAAATTCTTCTGAAAAGCTTACTTCTGTCTTGTGTTCCTGTTTCCCTTTCTATAGGCAAACAATATAAGTCATATAAGACTATAAAGTGTTTAGCATAGCAGTAGAATACTTGTGCTGAGGCATAAAACATTAGATTATACTAATCATCTACTGAATGCTAATTCACCCTCAAATTATTGTTTTGTATCTGGAAGAATAGTTGCCTGTTAGCTGACACTGTAGAAGTATGCCATCAAACAGAGATGTTTTAATAGGAAAAAACAGGAGAAAGGAAAGAAAAAGCACAACTTTAGCTTTTCAGTTATTGAAACACTAACCACAGGGCATCTGAAATTTTCCCCAATTCCCTTGCAGTCCATGCTGATATTGGGGATGTGCATTGTGCCGAACAGATGCATCCTTTTTCATACCCCGCTAGAAGGTTTGCAAGATTTGTTCATGCTCAGATTTGTGGTAACTTCCTTTGGATTTTGAGCATCCGCCTTGATTTCATGGTCCCAGGAGGCAAGGGGCAGAGCTGCCCTGCCCTCTCTCTGGGCAGGAAAGCCTCTTCCAGAGAGGCATCACCACCCTCTCCTAATGTTTTTGCCTTGAGAAGAGCTATGTTAACACCCTGCTCAGCTTTGATATTCAGGGCCTTTTGTATCAGGAATAGTGTGGCCAGCAGGAGCAGGGCAGTGATCGTGCCCCTGTACTTGGCACTGGTGAGATCGCACCTCGAATGCTGTGTTCAGTTTTGGGCCCCTCACTACAAGAAGGACATGGAGGTGCTGGAGTGTGTCCAGAGAAGGGCAGCGAAGCTGGTGAAGGGTCTGGAGAGCACAAGTCTTATGAGGAGCGACTGAGGGAGCTGGGGGTGTTTAGCCTGGAGAAGAAGAGGCTGAGGGGAGACCTTATTGCTCTCTACATCTACCTGACAGAAGGTTGTAGCGAGGTGGGGGTTGGTCTCTTTTCCCAAGTAACAAATGATGGGACAAGACGAAATGGCCTCAAGTTGCATCAGGGGAGGTTTTGATTGGATACTAGGAAAAATGTGTTCACCAAAAGGGTTGTCAAGCATTGGAACAGGCTGCCCAGGGAAGTGGCTGAGTCACCATCCCTGGAGGTATTTCAAAGACGTTTGGATGTGGTGCTCAGGGACATGGATTAGCGGTGGACTTGGCAGCATTAGGTTAATGGTTGGACTCAATGATCTTAAAGGTCCTTTCCAACCTAAATAATTCTATGATTCTAACTGCACCCCGGGAAGATTTTGCAGTCAAGGAGTCAGTGGCAAACAAACAGCTCAAAAACTTTTATTCACTTTGATTTGGCGTGAGGAGGTGCAAGCTCTGAGGAGAAGAAGCTGCATCTTGATAATTAAGGCAGGAGATTGGGAACCGAACTCTCCACTGACTTCTGCTGCTGCCTGAACACATGTAGTCACTCAGGCGCAGGCAGGGCTGTCGCTCTCACACTGCCTTCTGCTACCGGGGAGGCAGGACAGACAACTGCAGGAAAGCAGCTTGGAAAAATCACATCAAGTTTGTCATTAAAAATAAAACTATTCCAGCTTCTCCCTGGGTCATCCCTTCTCTTATACAGTGCTCATCAGCTGTGCTAAAAATTGTTTTCTAATACTTGTGATACTGAATATGTGACAGAGAGATGGTTCCAATGTTTTATTTCCTTACAAACCAGTCCCCGGCTCCCCTATGTCTTCAAGCTTTATCCATAGCACTGGCATTGTAGGTTTTTCAGCATATGGATAGAATGAAGATGTACTTTACAAATTAAATATGTGGACACATCCAACATGAACATTGTTTCTTGCCTGCCTTCTCATTCACATTGTCCCCTCAATATTAAAAATTCAGTCTCACTATTTAAAAATCCTTTTCATCCATAGAACTCCAGATTGTGCTTTGGAAAATCATGCAATTAAACATGAACTAGAAAAATATGCAGGGCAACATTTGATAGTATTTATCTATCAACTGTCAGTACTGATATATTTGGGCACAGGTCAAAGGATTCCCAAGCTTTAATAAAGTTGCATTCATGTGAGCTGGTTTCTTTATGTAAAAGACGTTTTATCCGAAAGACCACAAAAATACCTCAAAAGGCAAAAAAATAGTCTTAGAAACTTCACAGAAGGCTTCCCCTCATCCCTGCCTCCTGCTGCTTGACTGCAGCAGGGGTTGGGTGCGTGGTGCATGCTGCACCCCAGAGCCAACAAGGCACCCCAGGGCCAGCTCTGGTGACACTGAACCGCAGTCCCTGAAGGTTACTGGGCTCTGTGGAGGTTTCTGAGATGTCCGTGAGTGTGCAGGAGCATGAGCATGCTTCCCCGGAGCAGCCAGAGCCGCGAGGGGGCAGGAGAAGGTTGGTCACGATCAAGTCTGTTCGCACAGTGCGGAGATAGCAGGCAGCGGCTCTTGGCATGCTCCAGGGAGCCAGGGAGACACTTCCAATCTTCTCTAATTTCTCCCTTGCCTCTATATGTTTCAGGGACCTTTTTAGCATTATTCTTTGCAAACATGCTTCTCATTCTAATGCTATGAAAAGAGTTTCAACCATTTACTGCAACAGCAAAATCTGATGGCTTCTCCAAAAAGGGACAGCAAAACCTGACGTTCAAAGCGAGTGTTCAGCTGCTCATTTGAGATTTATCTCAGTAGAGGCCATGATGCAAGTGCATCAACAGTCATGCAGCTCTGGCCAGTAGAAAGCTACTATAATCTGACCTTTCTTATGTTGAAGCCACTCCTCACCCCTGACTTAGCATTTGAAACCTGCTCTGGAATGGCTGTACTCTTTGGAAACCTATGCGTAGGCCCTCATTCATCCAAGTTCCGCATGGAGAGAGCCACAGCTGCCCTCAGTGCCCTGGGAAGACAAGTGGAGAACTTTCACTGCTTGTACACCACCTCATACACCTTCCCTGGGGTGCTCAGGGACCCCAGTGCTCCCCGCCTGCCCCTCTCTCCACTTGCACAGATGACTAATCGTTGCCCAAACTCCTTTCCCAGCTTTCTATGGCATTAGCTATCAAACCACTTTAATACTTTCCGCTTACAGACCTCAGCTTCACACAAAAGCTACTTACCTGATCTATAGAGTCCAACATGGGCTGCTTTTTTTTCTTTTCATTTCATATCTGGCTACAATAGATAATGCAATTTGATTGCAAACATTTAAATTCTAATTACTTAAGCCCTATTCCCATGCTAGATGGGGGCACTGTTATTCAGGCATAAGGAAACACTGAAACAGAGATTATGACAAAAAGGTCCTTGGAGTCAGGGCTACAAGCCAGCTGCTGTGCCTCTCGGTGCAGAGATTTAAAGGAACAACTTAAATCTCCTGATCTCAGTTTTATTTGAGCTATTACTTATATTCTGCACAAAGCTGGAAAGACTGACTGGAAAATATTTTTAGGTCTTAATAGCATCCACAGGTTGAAGGCAAACTTATCAACAAACAGAAAGGGCATGTTGAAATTCTGCTGTTAAAATGCTATAGGAAGATTGTAATCCTTCTACCACTTTCCAATTTTCTCTGCTCATTATGTCTTGGGTAGATTAAGCATGACTCTGTACAGTATCTGGCACTGAAGTTTTCCAGTTTCAGCAGCTTTTCAAATATGCATTAGCTAAGCAAAAAATTTTCCCAAGGACTCATAAAAATCTGAAAGATGGAGCAGCCAAGATTACAACATGTGTTCTGCAAACTTTCCAGGTGAAAAGTTCTAAATTGCACTGATCAATGCACAGAGGGGATTAAAAAACCCATCACGAGGAGGGTAATCACTGACCGAGCATGAACACAGCAGTCAATACCAACAGCAAACCCTGTGTATTTTTTTCATATAACTGTACTCAGTGTGATAAATCTTAAAAGCAGAATCCCGTAGGGTTTTAACTAAAATAATCCAAAACAGTAGGTGCAATGATTTAGGGAATCTGTCAATTTATGTAATCTGCTCACCTTGGGGATTCATGTATTTATATGTATTTATCAGATTGTGACTCCATTCTGAATGTCAAGTTTGGTGTATCTGCTGTCTTTTTACCGGAGTGTTAAATTCACAGCGATAGTAGTAAGAAATCACAGACATGGGGCTGGAATGGTGCTCAGGAGGTGACCCAGCACATCTCCCTTCCCAGAGCAGGGCTAACTGTGCCGACACGCTCCCGAGGGTTACAGTGTCACCTGTCCTTCAAGGTTCCCAGTGATGAGGATCGTATACCTTTCCTAGAGAACCTAATCCAGTATCTCACCCGCACACCAAGTTTTTCCCAGGACCTACCCCAAACCCCCCCCCTGCCACAAATGCAGCCAACTATGTCCTGTTGTATCCAGCAGGGACCGGGAGAACATGCTCTCCTGTCCTCGTGTCTCATCTTCATACTTGAAAACCATTGACATGTTTTCCATGGACTTCTCTAGATTAAACAACTAAGGTTTCTTAATTATTCCCCTACTGATAGTGTTTTCTACATTTGCATTGCTTTCTTCCAGACCTTCCACAGTTAACTGGCATCTTTTTGGAAGTGCAAAGCCTCACACAAGGCTTTACTTGTGCTCTGTAGTTAGGTTAGGTCACTACATCTGCCCAACATGCAACACTTCTACTATAACCCAAGATAATTATCTCTGTTTTCTCAACAACATAATACCGTAGATTTAAGCAGTTGCGCCACACTGCCCAGATGCTTCCTGGCAGAATAACTACTTTGTCAGCTGTTCTCCACCCCAAACCAGTGCAGCTGATTGATTATTCCCCAGCACCAAGCTTTGCGCTTGTCCTTTCTAACCCACATCCCATCTTTCTTACAGACCATTTTCCCAGTCCATAAAGACCCTTCAGCAGCCTGACACCTGTGTTGAGCAACTTCTCATTCCCCTCCAGCATGAAGGCTGATGCTCTTCCACTCACATGGGAATCCTATTGGACAAGGAGATGACTAGCCCCACCCAAGGCAAGCCAGTGTGCTATCATACCTGAACTCCTGAGAAAAAGTAATTTAGTAATTTAGTCCTCCAAGATGAGGACTTTGATTGTTTGATCCAGTAAATCAGTGGTCACTGATGACGGGGGCTGTCGATGGCCACCAAAGGGCTGTCTTTACACATGACAATGTGTGAGCAGGGAGGAGCAGAGTGTACTGCAGGATCTCCAGTCACTGTGAGGAGGGGGACTTGAGTCCCAGAGCACTGGGGAGGAGATGCATTACATTCTGCTGGGGTACTCTTGCTTCACAAACTCTAAGGCCTTAGTGACATACCTGGACGCAGCCTCCGACACCTTACCCAGTTTTCATCAGGAATTGCCACCTGGAATTGTTAGCCTTCACTGCCACAACGCGTGGCAGGCTGCAAGCTGCAAAGCATGGGGCTCTCACCTCACCTTACGGTAACAAAGGGTGAGTCAGAAGCCAGCTTCCCAGGAAGTCTGAAAGCTCCATCACGGATAGGTAGACTGGGACAAAACAACCATCAGTGTAATTCACAGAGTCCAATTTTGTTTTGGTTTTGGGTTTTTTTTTAATATAATGATTTAGCAGCAAAGCCTCAGTTCATTTGAGGAGAGAACTAAGAGACCAAGAGCAAAAATTAACTAATGAGAGTGCAGTAAGAGACCCGCTGCTTTTGGCCATGTGCTTGCTACCAGCCCTTCTGAATGAGAACTCATTGAAAATGGTATAATAGAAGCCTGTAGCAAGGCCAAAACAATGGAACAGCAGCTCTTTCTCAAGCCCTTTGACCATACTGGCAAAGAAATGTGATTAAGATTCACATCAAGAAGAACAGACAGTTTCCACTGCATAAAGACAACCATGGGAAAACTCTCTCTGAATTAGTGTTGATAGATACCTTTGAAATAATGCAGATTTCTAACCTAGATTCAACAATGTGTCTTCCAAGCTCACCATTTTAAGCTAAAGAAGACAGGAATTAATTTGCTAGAGCAGGAACACAAGCTATGCTGAAATTAAGTCACATGTATGTCACATGTGCGAGCCCCCAAAAGCCCCACCAGCAGTGCAGAACTGCCACAGCAGCACGTCCAACTCAGGGCAGCCATTTCACATTTTTCAGCCTGGAGGAGCGGCTGGAAATCTGAGTGCTTCTGCCAAGCCCACAGGTCTGTACACTGAGATAGAAATCTCAGGAGATTGAGCTCTCGGCTTTTTCAGCACTCCCACCTCTGGATCTGAGCCAAACGGCCACATGCATAATCCTTCTGGTGTGCTTCTGGCCATCAGCCTCGGCCAGAACTTGAAACGCAGACGTGAGGAGTTAAACTAAGCACATCGGCCCACTGAAGAAGAATCTAGTTCTCAAATCATGACATTTCAAGTGATACATAGCTACGCACCAGCTATACCTGTTCCCGGCTGACTCTGCAGTTCCAACCACTCTTGAAGTGGTTGCAATAAAAAAGCACACATACCTGGTGGCTAGCAAGGGGTAAGTATGCAGAGGGCTGAACCAAGCTTCCTTCATCCGTGGCATGCTATCGTATATTAAGAGGTCTTTCTCTGTCAAGACCACTAACACTGCCTTCCAGTGCTTCTCGTTGTCTCCTGGTACCTGAAAAAGAGCAAAGTCTCAGTGAAACAACAAGAGATATCATGGAAAGCCTGATGATATGAACATGTCAAGTCCTAGGCAAGATAATGAACAAAAGAGAGTTTTACTTCTTCGGCTTTTTGACATCTCCCACCTGAAATTATAACCAGCTGCAGCAGAAATGGAGTAAAGTACATCTGCTGCTCTCATTAGCACTGCCATTTCCAGCCCTTCTTGCAGCCTTCCCTTACTTACAGGCTATTCCGTAAATGTAGTAGTGGAAGAACACTGAGACAGAGCTGGCTGTTATTTAGCTGTGGTATGCATGAAAGGACCTTAAATGTATATTTATAATGTGCACCATTCATGTGCAGCTGGCACATTAACCTGAGTGCTGGACACCGTTGCTGCTGTTTCTATTTTCATGACTGAAAAAAGCTGCAACATCATCACTGTTAAAGAAGAGCGTCAGGTAGTAAAAAATAGTGGTTTGGGAGCAGATGCTTTTTTCCTCAGCAGTTCATGTTTTCATTGCTTCTCTTTCCTTCATACTCTTCTTCCTTCCCAACAGTTTTACAAGTGCCAATTTGTAAAGAGATACCATCTAAACATGAGGCTGACTTGGTGATGGATCTGCATCTGCATTTCAAACCCATCTGTAGAGAATGTCTAAAAACTGGAGCATCAGAGCCCTTCTGCTGCAGAATCTGGCTGCAGAATCCAGATGTGGAATTATATTTTGCAGGTTAGGCACGTGGTTGTCCATATGGCTACACAATTACCATTATGGGTATCAAGTACGGATCTTGGTTTTTACTTATTCTGTGCTGGCAGCATGGAAGTGTCTTAAAATATATGGGAATAGGAAAGGGTCTTCGTTTCAAGTGAGAATGAAGCTCTTGGCTTTCACAGTCAAATTAATTGTTTTCCTTTTGGTGCTCATAAAGAAAAAGAAATCACATTATGTAGTACACTCACAGCCCAAACTCCCTGGCGGGGTACTCAAAAGAATGAAACAAATTCTGAGATTCACTAGAGAATCAGGGTGTCTACACGGCTCCTCCATTAAAACCTTCTCCAGGAAAGAAAAGCAGTTGTCTGCAGTGTTCTATGGTTGATGCCACCCTACTTGCCATGGACATGGGTCACTGGGCACATCACTGGGTGGAGAAACACATAAAAGAGATCAATCAAAGGTTGGCCAGGCTGAGAGTGGCACAGCCATGAACTGTGATTCAGATCCTTAAGTACCATGTGTGTTAAGCAATGGATTCAGATTGAGAACCGCATCTGAAACACTTGTATTTTGTACGAAAAAAGGATCCCACAAATTTCTAAACGTTTAAGGACTTTCAAGACAGTTGTAAGAGAGCTTTGCACCAGAACACCAATGCCCAAAGCAGATATTAAACTTAACCCAAAGATTTTTGCTTACATCATTTTTAAGAGGTATTTTTCCTTCTAAGATTTTCCAGTAATTATATTCCTGTTTACAGCATTACTTGATCATTGTTTGTTCATGTCTGTGTGTTAATCAACTTAAACTCATAAAAGGTTCATCCTTTTAATTTCTTCAGAAGTGTCAATACCTATTTACAGTTTTCTTGTGGTGACAGTTTCTTGCAATGCAACCTTTCATTTTCAAATAAGGCTGAAGAGAGAAGCTGCATAACTAACACACCTATTAATACACTCCAGAAAGATGCAAAATCCAGTGTTCTCACAGCCCACGTACCTTGGAAATATTCACATAAGCAAAAAGCATCCTCAGCTTCTTAATACCACAGTTATTAACTACAGCTAACACCCCAGTTCCTAGCATGGGAATATAGAAATAAATGTTGTAGTTAATGTTAACATTTAATAAATGTTACAGTTAATGTTAACATGTAATTTTTGAGCACCTGCCTGTGTTCTTTAAACCAAAGATTTTAGTACATACTTTCAAAGATTTCCAGAAAAGAAAAAGGAAGATAAATATGAAGTCTATCATAGGATGAAAAAAGAGGGTGTTCTGATCCATAATCTGGAGGAATATGCAGGCAGTGTACCGGGCTGTTACTTCTTATTTTTGTATTCTGTGACCACAAGCAATCCAAAGACTATGGGAAGCTGCTCACGGATTTCCTGCAGAACCATCCTGCCTGTGTAGCATTTTCAACCGCGAGCTTTGTTATTAGGTGGCTGGTCAGTCAGCTGTGACTCCAGAAACTTTGGGAAACTGTTCCCTGTAAAGCAACCACAAGAAAGGGAGTAAAATCCATTTTGACAGCTGGTCCCACGACTATTTGCTGGACAGCCAAACACATCGGGAGTCAGAATTTCCTGCGTGGATCCTGTGGTTACCACCTGCACAGTGAAGCCCACAGCTTTGCCTCAGTCCTTCCCTATAGCAAGGTGACTCTGGAGAAGATGTGGCTCAGTCATAAGGTATTGAAGACTTATTCTGAAGTATAAATGACCTTATACTTCCTCTCCTTGTAGGATGTACCCCCTGATTGTAGGGTGTATACTGGGAAGGGCAGAGAGAACGATGTTTGCCTGCGTCCTGTAGGAAAGCCCTCCCCAGTAAGAAGGGCCATGCAGTACACATACTTTTAATCATATTTTTTAAACCTTGCCGGGACCATAGCTGTCTCACTGCTAAGGAATGCTGGTGTAAGCAATACTGCTGCTATTTCAGACCTGAAGAAGGATTTGTGTGCCTGAAAGCTTGTCTGGTTTTTTCCAACTCTAACAGCTGATCTAATAAAAGATATTGCCTTTCCTTAAAAAACTTGAATTGCATTACTATTCCCTGATTTTGTTGGGGTTTGGATCAGGCTTTAATAACTGATGCCGTGCTGTTTGACAGGCAGTTGGCACTTCTGGAAGGTGTCAAAGAGAACACACCATCCCGTAAATGGCAATAGCAAATTTTACAGAGGAAGAAGAGAGGCTACATATATACCATTAGCCTGCAGGGCACATTCAGAACAAATCAGCATGGGAAATTAATCCAGATCAAGCAAGTGTCATACCAAGCATAAGCTTAATAGCAAATTACAAAACAAAAGCAAAAAACATGCTGCTTACGGGCAGCTAAGTGAACGATTTGTTCAAGTTTTAAAGGTTTTAAAATCTGACATATAATAAAGATAACATGAAATACTTCTCTAAGAGTAAATTTAGTTATCATTTGAGAAATATTTTAAAGACACCATTTTAGACAATAGTTAGGGCCAGTTTCTTAGCCAGAATTTTGCAGAATTCTGGCACTTGCGCTACAGATTCTTCGCTCCAGTTCTCACTTGCACATGTGCAATTCAAAGTGCATTGATCTGTGTTGCAGACAAATGAAATTACCATCCACTCTAAAAAACTATTCAAACTCAACCCTTCTTCAAAGTCAAAAATGCTAGATCAAATCTAGATGAACTAGAGAAAAGAAAAATCAGTGCTCCTCAAACCTCCCACCAGAATAAAATGGACCAGCAAACTTTTTGCTGGTCTTCTGGGCGCTGTTCAGGTAACTCTAAACAACAGGTACCAGCGTCCCCTCTCCATGCTCTGCTCATCTCAGCTGAAGTCACTGCTTATACTCCCGGGTGAAATTCTACTTGAAGTCAATGAAGCTGTAAATGTTTATACCAGAAGCAAACTTGAGGTTTTTTCTTTCCTAAACACACTGTCCCTCTAGATCAAAGTCTTCAAGTACAAACCTGAAAAGGCAGAACATTCTAACAAAAAAAAAACCCTGAGCAGTGAAGCATCCTTTTTGCCACTCGCAAACCTCTTTGCTCCTCATATACTCACCTTGTGAAGCACAAACCCCACTTTTTCCCATATGCACCTCTCTGGTTTACCTTTCCAAATTCAGAAAATATTTCATGTACGGCAGGAATGAAACCTAACTTTTTTGTGTATAACAACATGATGGCTGGGCACTGGCATGACACCAGAGGAGACCTGCATTCACATCTTGCTCGACCACAGGCTTCCTCTGCAAAGTCAGTCTAAATGCTCTGCGTTTCTGTATGGACACCACAGTCTCTGCTGGGGTTGCAGGCACTGCTATAACACACACAGCAGGAAAAGATGTAAATGTGACGGCGGACAAAAAATGCGCAAGAATGGCTGTGGTTTTTCAGCAGCTACGTGGAGACTTGTCCGTCAGCCTTTGCCTGACACAATCAAAAGTGCTTGGATGCAGAAAGCAGATGGCTCACGCAGCGTTAGGACACACCAGACCCTACTGCACCAAGGATGCACCTGAGCCCTGGCTGCTTCTGGATGCAGTGGTGGGGCAGCATTGCTCCAGGCTTTGCTTTAGGGATGGATCTGCAGTCTGAAGGACTGACTCTGCAAATAACTACTAGCAAGCTCAGTGCTACTTGTTATTACCGCTCCTGCTGGTTTTCTGGCAACTTCTCACGTGCTTAAAGCCACTGCTTGCAATGTACCCTTAAAGAGTAACTCCTCTGATACATAGCAAACAATATTTCAAAGAGGAGCCAGCTTGTTTTCCTGCAGGCAATGGGGATCCCTGGCCCCTTTAATGGGTATCACAGCTTCCAAATCTTTAATAGTTTTCACATATAATTAGTTGCCATAAAGACAACGGGCATCTCCGTGGAGATAAATCCTTGTACAAATGGTTTGGCCCTTTGCTCTTTCATCTGCCAGGTCTCCTTTTCATAAGGTTTTTCTTTGAATTTCACTTATTCATCTACTTCAGGCTGCCAGGAATGGATGAAAGAATACTTTTAATCTATGAGGCTCACAATAATTAAATTAGAAGTGTCAGTCTACTCTGGAAAGCTGTTTTATATTTTCATTAACTCAAAAGGGACATTCAATTACATTCCCTGTTTAGTAAACAGATTACATATTGCCAGCAGACTCCAGTGCAGCAAGTATCCAAAATGTGGCCTTTCAGAGAACTGCTGCGAAGGTAGCAAGTTTACGCTTACAGTAGGTGGTTTAATCCCCTTTTCCATCACCCCCTCCCAAATCCCAGAGCTACGCTATCCCCTCACACAAAGCACAGGAGGAGCAGCCAAGAAAGAGTTTTCTGAAACTTTTTTCTTGCTATTTTCCTTCCTCCCTCACTTAAAATCTCTCCGTGCTGACAAGATCCAGCTTCCACACAGGCTGGGATATGTTCTGCTATGTATTTCTTGTCTTTTCATCGTCTTTTGATGAAGGGCTACATCCATGTTCAGAATAAATTTGATTCATTTACAGAAACCTACTTGCCAGTTCCTGAAAATAACAGCTGGGACTGAAAAGGATTTTTGCAAGATGAACAGCAACGACGCAGGAATACATCACACAAACCCCAGCATATGCAACAACGCTGGTATTTCGGTGAGCTCATTTAATGGGAGGCAACTTGCAATGCAGGAGTGGGTGTAAGTGACAGCCATAGGCAGGGGATATCAACACCTCCCACGCCACACACAGATGAGATGTGTTTTGCAGCTAAACTTTGTAGTTTTAAACAGGAAATAATGTGCACATTGTTTAGAGAAAAAAAAAAGAAAAGCTAATGAAAATGTGTCTGGTTTTGTTCTTCTGTCTCTCTGAGCTCAGTGATGGCTCAATGGTGGCTTGTGCCATTATCAGATCTGTATAACAGGCAGTGCACACACGAAAATTCCCCAAAGGGCATAATATTGCCTCCTGTGAGCAGCGAGCAGTGAGTGAGCGATGCACACGGTTGGCCATGGTGCTGCTGCTGTGCAAGCAGCCAGAGCCACACAGGTCAGGTGGGAACCACAGCAGGGACCATGCTGATTCAACCCTTGCGCTATCCTGAGCAGAGCCCAGGGATACAGTGACAGGTACAGTTACAGGCACTGCTGAGTATAGACAGGACACCCATCCTCAGGACAGGTCTGTTCAAGTTGGAACTCCTCCTAAATAGCCTTTAAAATTACAAGACACAAGCCAACTTTTGTCAAAAGTAACACAGTCAACCACCTCAGCACTGCAATAGGTTCAAGCTGATGTCCTGACTCTCTGGACTTAATAGGATTTTCAAACAGCTCTGGCTCCTGTCCCAGTAGCTCAACATGTCAACAGAAGGACCTTAGTCCTACGTACACACCAACACAAGAATGGCAGGTGATCTGAGACCTTTCCTACAAGCCAAACAAGAAAGTCCGATCCCAGTTTTGTAGTGGAGGTTTGCTCCAGAGCTTGGAGAAATCAACTGAAGTTTTTCTACTGACTCTTTAGGTTTTAGACTTGGGCCCTTGGGAAACAAGCCTAGAGGGCTGCAGGTTTCCCATTCTACAGAGAAGATGGAGACAAATTCTTCTTGGAGGTGCACAGTGACAGGAAGGGATTCAACACCCACAAGTGGAAACAAGGGAAATTCTGATTTGATACTCAGAGAAACTTTTTCATTATGTCATGGTGGTCAAACACTGGAACAGACTGTGAAATGTCCACCCATCAAGATACTCACGACATGACTGGGGAAGGCCCTAAGCAAGCTGGTCAAGTCAGATTTGGATCAGAAAGTCATCATTTAGGTTGCCCCTGAGTTAAAATTGGTAATTATTCCTTACACATGCAGTTTTTCATACATACGTATTGCATGAACGTTGCATCAATATGAATGCAGTAGTCATATGAAGTGGTTGTTGCAGCTTAAGGGTTTGCAGGATGATTTGTAGTTACCTTGTACCTTAAATCATTTAGAGCTGTATAAAATTGTATCTTTGATCCTTCTGACTTGGTAGAGTTTAACACTCTGGATTTCCTTTGCAGTAGATTCCTTGCAAAAGGTAAGGAATGTAACGGAGTGGAAAACCCAGCATCACATAAACTTCATTCACTGTACAACATGCCTGAAGTAAAAATATGTTTCACAACTGCATGAGAAGGTTTAAAATCTTGATGCATTCTCTTTTTTCTCCTGATCCATGGGTCCACAGAAACTGATTAACTAAATACAAAGAAAACCAGCTCCAGTGGGCTCAGAAAGGAAAAAATGGTAATTCATCTATTTTAGAAACCTCTACCATGACCCAGGATCATTTTTGCTATGCATGAAGTTGAGATTTGAAGGTCCATAAGTATGAGCTCTTTAGCAGTGAGACAGGAGACTCTAACTATCTGTCAATGTCAGGAAACTTTCCAGGGAATAGAAAACACTCAGAGAACACAGGAGATGGTAAATGCCCCACACTATTTGTTAAAGACACCAATTGCTTTTCATCTTAGAGAAGGCAGAAGGAACTCTACTGTGTTTTAAGTATCCTGATTCTTTCTGAGTAAAACACATTTTCTTCTATAGCAGCTTCTCCAGACCATGAGAGCACTGCTGAAATTAAGTAGTAGTAATTTATGACAGCAAGGCTTTGCAAACAGCAACGGTCCACTCCTGAAAAGATATAGTGTTGAGCTAAATGATTTCTGCAGAAAAAATGGCACTTTGCTATATTTTTTTTTCCTTTTTATTGCTTCTCAGAAATTGCCAGGGCAGAGCAGGGAAGGGAAGAGGACATTTCATCACTCAAGGGCTGTGGCAAGGAAGACCTGCCCAACCTGTAAGTCACAAAGACAGAGACAGAAGGCGAGTCAGACAGGGGAAGGAGTCAGGGGAAGGTCAGAACAGCCCAGCTGGCACTGGCAACTGAGGCTGATCAAGAGATAGTGGACAGGAAAGCCACAGTTCAACTGACCTCCAAAGCCAGTTTGACTGGGAACAGACCTGTGCTGGAAGAGGTCACATTTTAAGTATTGCTTATAAGAGGCAGAGGTGAAGGAGGAAAAAAGGGAAGGAAAGACCATTAACTTGGGGCTTTTCTAATCAGTTATACTGACTGAACAAATGAACAGAAAGCCTGAAGAGCAGAGGTGAGCACAAAGCTGTTTATATAAAGGCAAAAACCCATGCAAAACTGGAGGCAATCACAACTACCTACCTCCCTGACCTACCACCACCTGTGCTGCACCCAGCAGTCTCTCTTCCAGCATGCTCACACCATATATTCAGGGTAAAAGTGAAGATGCTATTAGCAGACACCTTTGCATCTCTTGTGTGTTCATGCATTTTGAGTACACATAGCTTATCTATGGGTTATCTGGGCTCTTCAGACTGCAAATGAGGGTGGCTGTACAGTTGTTTTCTGAAACACACCTCATGAACATATCACAGAAAGGCTGCTGATAGCAACTGCCTGATGTTTAATAAATACTTAAATAAAAATCACAGAATTAAAATGTGGGATGAACTGTACTTCTAAGACAGAGCTCAGTTCTGGGAAAGATGAGCAGCTGTGCTGTCTCCAAAATAAACACTGGACCTTAAAGCACGATAATCCTAGTACTGAGGGAAAAACACTGAACTTCCCTTTAAAATGGAGTTAAAGGAAAGAAAAGAGAAGGGGAGCTTTGGAAGCTCCACCACATCTCCTGTGCAACTGCTCACGAATGGATACTGTTATTCAGTGATGGGAAAAACCAATTTCCCCTAGGTATGCTCCAGGATACCAAGAGCAACTACTATCCTCTGCTATGCCCTGCAGGTTGCTATATGCTGGAGTTTTGCTGTGAGCAGTTTTCTGTTCAAGCCAAGATGAAGCATCTTATGAGGGAGTTAATCATCATCAGTGGAGTATAATGGTAATTGTACAGGAGCAGTATCAATGTAAAGACACCATAGTTTCAACTCACTGTCTCTAAAGAGTCTATAATTTACAATTGAATCTGACTTCAGCTATCAAGTGGGTACCAGATTAGGATAAATGAGCAATAATACCTATTACCTCAAGAGATACACACATTTCATCTTTCAATTCAGTAAAGAGCATGGATTTCTAATCATCAGCTCAAGAACACTTGTCAACAGCACCCAATCAAACATGAATGCTGGAGGTGGAGGTGGAGTTTTTATTTAAAAGCAGCTTGCAGTTTTTAATGATGGCTCAAACATGTAAAATGGCATTTGAAACTATTACGGTGTCTGTTTGGTGAAGGACAGGTAATCATCAATGTCTACATTAAAACTACAGTGACTGAAATCTGTCCCAGAAGATGTTCTGTGCCTTTCTCTATCACACTGTGTTTCCGAATATTCAGTCTCAGAAATGATGGCCCATCATGACAGGTACCTTGTCAAGACTGACAGATTTGACTACTTTACTCAAGGGTCATTATAAATCACAAGTGCTGCAAGAAAAAATAGTAGGGGAGCAATAGAGAGAACAAGATGTTTCTTTGTCATTGTTATGTGTTGTCTCAAGGACAGTCCAGAATACTGTGTCATTTCAGTCTATTGTGTCATTGATCAATATTCAGTAATACTGATGGACTGCAATGCAACTAATGACCTCAAGCAAACGAGTGAATTCACTACACGCCTGGCACAAAAATGTATTATCTTCAAAAAAACACTGACAAATCTATATGTTATGCTTCATCAACTGGAATTTTGAACATGCTGAGAAATATTTGGAAGCCTTATTGAAAAATCAAAAATTCAAGTAGAATCCTTAATAATTTGGCTTAGTTTGGAAAAAATGTGGAGCAGTCACAGGTTTCTGAAAAGTTTGATGAAAATTCATCACAATTTGGAATCCAAACCTACTTATTCAGATGTCTAAGTAAAGATCTATCACAAAAAGTTTCTGTATTTGCTATTGTATGATTTATTTATTTACCTGGTTGTCAAAGCCATTCAAGTATTTATTTACCTGGTTGTCAAAGCCATTCAAGTATTTGAGACCATATCTTTTTTTAAATGGATAGAAACAGAAAGTCTGTATCTCCACCACCACAATGACAGACCTTCCCAAGCTATCTCAGATACTCAAGGAATGTACCTGCTTTCTTACCAGGGAAAAAGGGAACTTAAATATGTAATTTTCATTAGAATTTGCTTTTCAAGTTCAAATTTTCTGATGGGCAGGATGATTTTTCTTCTTTCCCAGAAACCCAGCTGAGCTCCAAGAGACCCCTGCCCACCAAACAGGTTTCCAGTTTGCTACACCTTGGCAACCAGTATGGAGTGCTGGAAGACAATCCAGTAGGTCTCATTTGGTGGATCTCAGTATTGGTGGATCCCAAGGTGCCAGTAAAGGTAGGAAATGAACAGTTAATCCATTTAATATCCAATTCACTTTCTTTTCAGTCTTTAACCAGGCCAAAGTTGAATTTTAACATCTTTGCCCTTTCAGAGAGCTCTGTTTGATTTGGGATTTGTTAGTTTTCTAAGGAATGGGGAAAGAAGACAAACAGGAGCTAATCAAAAAGTGTCACCTGCCCCACTGAAAAGCTGAGAATATCCTTTTTCTGCCTTCCAAGAAGGCTTAAGCCAGTCACTGGTTCAGAAATGTAAATGCTTAGATTCATAGAAAGAGGCCTGAAGATGACTTGAAAGATCAACTCGTTCAGCCTCTGCTCAGGAAAGGACAGGCTTTGCTCCCAAGATTTGTATAGCTTGTTCTGTAAAACCTTCCCTGATCAAAATCGCCAGCCACTCTATTGTAGTCGTTGGCCAGTTTCACCATTAGGAAATAGTTGCCCATGCTGGAGCATGTGCCGCTGTGGGATACTGTGAAGGATGATACTGTGAAGGCAGAAGACTAATAGAAAACTCAGATTTGGTTTTAGCTAAATGTTTTTTTAAGATTATGATTATTCTAACCCTGCCAAAGTAATTTCAGGGGCGTGATGGTCACAGAGGAAATGGGTAAGTGAGAAGAATGCAGAGAGAAAGCTCAGAGCTAGAGCCTAGGGGTTTATGGCAACAACTCTTAACTAATCTACTGTCTATGACAAAAACATAGCAAATATTGAAGGGCATGTGTTAATAGAATCTATGAATATTCAACAGAGCCATACGAGGAAGACAAACATAAAGAACCTTCTACTTGGCAGTTATCTATGCTGAGCTTTAAATTAGCCACACAGGACAAATGGATTTAGTGCTGTGCCATGTTATTTCATCTAGATTACTAAAAGATACACAATTAGAGCCATCAATCTACAGACCCAAATCCTACAAATACCAGCAAATTACATGCTATAAGCTATGCAATTTTGAAAGCTAATGCTCTTTATCTGGTTCTAATTCTCGGTGTTTCATATTTTTGCAATAATCACAGCATTTAACTACTCATAGGGCAATTCTGCTGAGCTAAACATTCCTCTAGAAGAAAAACTTGGGAGGAATAAAGTTAATTTCCAAACCTAGCATAAACAGACTGCATGCTACAGGTTATCTCCCTGAGGCCAGGATGGGAAACTAAGGTTTCAGATTTAAGAATTATCCCTGAAATACATAATAAAATAAAGAACTTCCTGATAACAGCATTAGACTTTTACATCCTTTGAAAAACACATCACATATCCAAAGAGAAATGATTGTTGGCACGAGAGATATATGATCTCATGAATCAACTGATTTCATCAATGGAAGACTCTTTCCTGCTGCGGGCTAATAAATCACCCCCACCAGCAAGTGCCAGCCACTTACAGTAAGAACTGGCTGAGGGTAACCATGAACAGCATAGAGCTGCTATTACTTCTGCAGCTACAAGAAAGTGAAAACCCCAAGAGGAAAAATACATATGAATATTACCAAGTGACTACACCTAATTCTACCTTTGATGTTAGAAATGTATTTGCACTGAAGACACTGGGAAATTTTACAAATTATTTCTTACAGCTTTATTCCTACTATGAAAATAAATATTTGTCTTTTCATTGAGATTTCTCCTGTAGTTTGTACTGGCCTAAACATCTTGCATATACTGGTATAAAAAATCTGAAGTAAATCAGTTGAGTAACACCAGTATAGAACTGCAAAGAGAAAACTGGAAACCATGTACTTCATTAACATTGTTGTATGCTAATATTCACATAACCTATTTTAGAAGTATAGCAAATGGGATTGGATTGGACATCATACCAGCAGTTTCATACCAAAATTTCTGGATTTTTAAATACCATGTCCTCATTGGCTTTTTTACTTCCTTAGCCATATGGAAAACAGTCAGCCACAATTAACTATTTGTCAGAAAACAATCTATTAATTAACACCATTCTGTGCGAATGAGCTGAAAATCATGTTCTTTGCTTGCCAAAAAGCTTCCATTTCTGCCTCATGCTTGTGCTCAGAACTAAACATAGCTACAGATACGCTGCTTGACATAACTGACCAAGGGAAAAAAGAACAACTGCTGCTGAGGTTTTTCAGAACCAGCAGCTAGCGAGATTTTCTAAAGATAGGTAGGGGGTCAGCAGGGCTTCACCTCTGCATCTCATAAAATTCTTCACTGACAGATCTTTGATTAAACTCGGCAGGAATAGACTAAATCCCAATTAAGACATTCATATTTGTGGCAGGGCTTGAAAGAGAAAAGAAAGTGAGGGGGGGAGAGTAAGTTACAGCATTTTCTAGGCTTAACCTTAAAAATATAGGACCTGACTTCAATTATATTTATATCCGTTCAATTCTACTGACGTCAATGGATTTACTTCTAAATTATGCCAGATGGAAATCAGGCTAGCTATTACCACATTTTCATGCATATAACCAGCACCCCTTTAAAAGCACCGTTTATTCAAAAGTTCGTCCTCAGACAGCACGCATCCTCAGATAAGCCAGCTAAAATCAGAGGACGAGGCAATCAGTGATGGGGAATGCCAGAAGAGAACTACAGAGTGATGGGAGCAGAAGGGAAAGAGGAGATCTGGAGCAAACTTCCTTTGCTGTTATCCACATGTGCACATAACCTTCATAACCTGCTGCTGAATCCTGGGCAATAAACAGATAACCCCTGGGGCTGACACAAGACAACATGGTGGCTATCCACTTTCCTAGTAGAAAAGCAGTCTGTGATCTATGTTACCGATATTCCTCTATTTAATTTTTCAGCAGAGCAGCCTGCAACACTGCTGTTTCCAAAACTCTGAACCCCTTTGCAGGTCCATGTGGGGCTACAGGTGTGTAACCATTATCAGTTAGTGGTTGGCTCCTCGTAACTGTTTTACAGAATTGTTCTCTCGCTTGGATGCAATCCTATAACCACAACCCATTCCTTCCGCTTGTGCTTGCAAATATCCAAGCAGCTGTTTCAAGTTATTTGAAGGGGCTAGAGAGTGAAGTTTTACTTGACGTGTCCAGGCTAATGGAAACTGATGATGTACGTGACCTTTGATGAGTGCAAATAGCCCCTCTGTCCAATATGAAGTGAAAGAAGACAGAGAAGCTAAAATTCCTCTCTTTGAGGTCTCCTTGCAGCTGTGAAGAATTAATCTTATAGGGTTATGAAAGGTTCAGAGAAGGCTGGTCTTATTTTTGCCCTTTGGGGATATTTCAACACCTTCCAGCCCACTCAACAATTTGTACACCTGTCTGCGCCCAACGGTCTCTGCAGCTCATCAGTGGGCTGCTCCTTCCACTGCCACCTGCCTGCAGCCTCCCGTAGCTCAACTTCATCTCCCAGCCTCTTCCAGTGCTGTCCCACTCTTCCCTTCCCCCAGGCTTAATTCATCTTTCTGCAGCATCCATTTGGCTTATGTCCCATGGGAACAAAAACCACAGCAGAGACAAAATGTCTGATGCGTGGTTCCAGGTTTCATCCTTCCTCTACCTTGCCTGCTCAGATGGTTAGTTTGGAGCAGGGTCTATTGGTAGTTTTTGCTGCAATCTTGCACCATGGCATTACAGGTTTGGCTAGTCCCTAGGACCTCTAATACTAACATAATTATTAATGTGATTAATTTGTTAATTAACATAATTATTAATGTAATTAATGTGGTTATGTTATTAACCACAACAATCACCACCAGAATCAGTGCTGTTCTCTTCCTCATTTCAAACTCTTGCAACAACAAAGCAAGAAACCAACAGTAAGCCAGCTTGTCCTCAGTAACCAGCTTTCCCAAAACCCACAAAAGCAGGGGCCTCAAGATAAAATCATCACATAAAAGGTTCTCACGCTACCCCATGCAGCTGTGCAACCCCTCTCCATGCTGCTCCTCTTTGCAATACCTCCAGCTTCTTCCATCTCTTCCAGTTGCCTTTGCCTTGTTAACATCTGCCTGCAGTTTTGGGCATGCAGATTTAAATCTCTGTTTTGATATTTTAGGTGGAAGAATGTTGCTGTATTCTTTAACCCATGATTCAGGGATCCAAAGAACATAGAAATAATAAGCATTTTTTAAGTGGAATGAGCACATGTGTGTGTTTAAACCTAAAGCTTTAATGCATTCCCCCCGCCGAAGGGCCCTGCAGAAAGCCTCATGGGATGAGCTGAGGCCAGAGACAACACCATAAAACACTTCATAATAATGTACAAGCTTTTCATTCCATAAACAAATCAGTAAGCTTCTATTCCATAGCAGGCCTCTCCTCAAAGTGAACTTTTTAGAGCCATTTCCATAAACATCACTGACAATTCCAGTATGAAGCACAAAAAAAGCAGCTATATTCATACTACACATCAGCAGCCTACTCTGGCCACAGTCTGCAGCTATTTTCAGCACAAGATCAACAAATCAATGTTTGCACAGCAGCATCTGCTCAGCAGAAATGTATAAATAAAAAAAGCCCCAACAATAACACGATGTGTTCACACAGTTTCAGGAATCTTCACTGCAGCTAACATTCGTTAGCGTAGTGATTAAAACCCAGGTGCTTCCTTCCAGCAGGGCTACTGTTACCATAGAGCACCTGAAACTCAGGCAACCCAAATAACATCTGAGAAAACCTTCGGTAAGTCTATTTGTCTTCAACAGCAAGGTCACTACTTTGGGAGCAGCAGGACCAAACCCCCACACAGTCTCCTGTTGTACACCCAAAGAAACAGCCGCTTTGGCTCCAGAGTCCCTTTTTGCACCTTGACTATTGAACAGGTGCACTGTACAAGCCGATCTGCACTTCCGAAAGAGGGGGTGGAAATCCGTGGAAATCCCTGTACTTAAAAAAATATGTTCCAGCGTATCTATCTAGATCTCCAAGATGGTCCTCACCCAGTCTTGCAGTTGGAGCTGGTAAGAATGGGTGTGCTTTTGGTGAAGTTGCTGACAAATGGCTCACTCTTCATAACAGCGTGCAGTCTAAGTGCTACCATTTTTTAGCAACTTCTGACTCTTCTGATCCTTATCTCCCGTAAGTCTAGCTTCTATCACTTGTTATACCTGTGACTCTACTGCCGCTGTCTGACTTGTCTGAAAAAAGATTAAGCTGTTAGAAGAGAAAAATATTTAACATCACTATTAGACCAGGAAAAAATGTGACTCCATGGGACATTTCAGCAAGAGCAGCTCTAAAATGGACTGCAGAGTTTTCCCTGGATCCTATTGTGTGGTTATTACTAAGGATGGTGTGCCATATCTGTGTTGAAATTGCATTAGTTCCATGTGCTGTGCTAGTGCTAGAAAAAATCCAATGTCATTCCAGCAGGTTCTGCCATGAGGTCAGGTGTGATACTACAGTACCTAATTTCTCTTGCTCTGTGGTATGTCTGACAGGATAAGCCCCCAGTGCCTCATGTGAGTGTGAGGTCACTTCATTAGTTTCCTGTCCACCCTCTCCAGGCCTTGGTAATGCTGCATGTATGGGGAACTCTACCAGGAACGATGCAAGTTTGGGGTAGTTTCTCATACTTCTAGAGAACTTGCTCTTCTAGAAGATCCTGTTTTCTGTTCTTCTACCCACTGACCTCCCATCTCACCCTGTCCCTTTCAGGCTGTTTTTCCTATCTTGCATCCAAAGCCTAACATGAACACCAAAGATTGCATCTCTACATACTTTGGGTTTTTCCATCTGATTTCACTAGATTTTCTGTCTGAAGCAGTAACGGTCTTTCAGCCTTATTGATCAGTTTTCATTGCACAGAGGAGGACATAAAACCGTGTGACCTTTAGAAATCACATTTATTCTGTCTCTATTTCTCTGTTCCCTGCAGCTGGTTGTTTAGGGCTTACATTAAAACTAGAAATGTTGCTTTCTTATGTAGTCATTGTGCAACTCTTCCTTCCTTTCCTAATCCTTCAAGTGAGGAAAGCAGACAGGAGAAGGATATTGTGCATGTTGGGATTTTTGTCCATCTCTCCATGGGGATGACTAGCAAAATACTGCCTCTCCCTAGATTTACAATTGTAAAACGAGATTAAAATCTGGCCCTTCAAAGGAAGTGTTACTTTTGGAAGTGATCAGAAACAGCTGCTTTTAAAACCAGTGATGCTTGCTGTTTGTGGTAATTCAACAATTGGTCTTAGAATTTTACTTGTGAGGACAGGACAACTTTGCTGAAGTATTGCTAAATAAGGTATTTACTAATAAAATATAGCAATGTTCCCAAATTCCTTGCAATACCGTGATAATCAATAGATGGTAATCTCTGACAAGGTTAAATCTAATGTTATACAATGGCTGTTCACCAAAGTAGATTCCCTTTTGGTAGTAAAATCATTATCTTACTGTTTAAACATTCAGGCTTTCCTCTCTATTTCACAGTTCATAAAGCACCTTTATGGTGTTGAGATTTATTTTTTTCTGAAGAGACAGAAGACAGTTTGTTTTTCCTGCTTTGATTAAATCCTACATCCCACACGCAGTGAACCTGTGATACTGCTCTACTGTTTTTAATTGTCTCCTTATATTAAGATGCCCACACTGTACATCTTTTCTGCAGCCCCAGCACGATTTTGCTATGTGCCTGGCATTAGTGCTGTTGGGACTGAGGTTAATGTGTACACCGTACAACTCATTAGCTGCGCATTACTATCAGAGCCAAAAATCAACATGATTGATCCAACAATATGTTTGGGCTTGGGACCGAGACTCAAATGAGGTCTCACCAAAAGCAAAGGTCAGCAACTTGGCACAAATTTTGCTGTGCACGGAGAAAGCTTTTCTTCCAAACTATTCATCAGGGAAGGTACAAATGACAACTAATATGGGCCTCATTAAAAACGAGAAGAGGAAACCCCTTGGAGAGGGCAAGGAGGCTCCTTCGCTATCAATTTTTTTCTTTCAGTCCTTTGCTAAAGCTTTTATTTACATTACAGTAAAGACAACGTGGAGCTTAAAGGTAGTGGTGGGGCTTGGGGTTTAGGAGACTCATTAGACTAATTATCTTGATGCACACTATCAATTACTGTCCAGTTAAGCAGAGAGGATAACTCTGCAAGCAGAAATAAATATTCAGAACTGAAGGATCTGGGGGAAGGGAATAAAAGGATTTTTTTATCAGCACTATTATTTCTTTTAGTTAAAACTCCAGTGTCAAAACATTTCCCATCTTAAAATATCTAAAATAAAACAGACACTAGTTTAAGGGTGGGAGAGAGGAGAGGAACGATACAAGAAACATTTTCAACCATGGATTTGTTCCAAGTAGAGTTCTTACGAGGGTTTCACTCATAACTCAGGCACTCTTGCCACAGTCAGGCCCTGAAATCAGTACTTCGAAATATGCTATTTTACATATGGTATCATCATGTTCTTTCTTCCTCAGTAACCAAGGGTGTTGAAAATGGTATTGATACAACAATTAGGCTGTACAAGAAATACTTCCCTGCAGTCTCCAGAGTTGCTGTGTTGCAATGTAATTGTCTAATGGCACATTTTTGTAAGTGCTGTCATGGGATTACGGGTATAATTTTATTTTTACAGGATACAATAATAAGGTGAAAGGCTAGTGTTAAAAGCCTTAGGAACCTATTACATAAACAGAGGTTGAGGATTAAAATTGGACTGGATTTGTAGAGTCTGCATTGAGTAAGTATCTTGCCACACCAAAAATTGTAACATATATAACTTTTCCCTCTCCACTATTTTTTTAAACTCTCCTATTCTTCTAAAGGTCAATCCCTCTTTCCAACACAGAACAGAGCTTCTTCTCAAGGTATTTTTAGAAAATCTGTTAATTTTTCTCTGTTAACAGTTGTTTGGCAAAACAGGATACAAGGCATATATTGCTTCTGCTTCTACCAGCAGCGATACTTTGCTCGTCTGCAACACCTCTCAAACATTAAACAGCTCATCTGTCCTAAAAGCACTTGTGGGTAGAGGCAATGCACCTCTGATTGCAGCTGAGTATGTGAGCAGGATGGGGCAACACTATGCAAAACAATAGGGGAAGAAAACAAATGTTTGCCTCTAAATTAGGGCATTTTTACTAGGAATGGCTCTGCTTTTGCCAGGCATTTTCACCATGGGGATCAGCTGAGGGTCCTGGGGGGTGAAGGGCTGCAGGGCAGAGAGAAGAGGGGTTTTTAATGGCCTATTCTGCTGCTTTCTAATCTATTTATTCATGCCATTAATCAAAAAGCTGAAATGGGAGTATGTTGTGCTAGAACCACCCCCCGCAATGACCGGGGTGAGAGGAATCCATTAGGGGCAGATCCGGAAGATCAATGAGCCCTAATGGGCCCCTCCAGCCCCCTGAAGGTGATTTTTAACTTCAGGAGACAAAACCAGCAAATGAGAACAAAGTAACTTTGAACAGAGAAAACGCAGCTCAGCAGGAACTTAATGTTTAGAAAATCTTGGATTTTCTAAGATAGACAATCCCTTTCCTTTCAAACTTCTTACATGCAGCCAGTAAGCAGAAAAATGCAGACAAATGACCAAACACACACAGTGCAAGGGCACAGCTCTTGCAAAACGCTGTCTTTCTCAGCACCCATCGTATCATAGCTATGTGTAATCAAGGTAGATCAGCCCTGGGAATGTGAGAATAAATCTGTTTGTCCCATACAACTGAAGTGGGTTCTAAGGGGTGGAGGGTGAGATGGGTGTCCACAGCGCTGCTCGAGTCAGCACAGTTGATGGGGGAGATGCTCAGAGCTTTGCTATTGCTCAGTCTGCATTAGCCTTGCTCTTTGTTTCAGCTGAGTTTGCCCCAAAGCACTGCCTTAATACCAGCCTCCCCAACCTAAATAACTCCAAATGCCCAGGATAAGCTCCACACCTTCCCTGACCCATGTGCCAGTCTGAAGGTTATCTTTCTCCCACCCTGCATCCCACAGCTGGGCAAGAACAGGTGCTCCCCTTTCCTACCTCACCACTGCTGACACCCTACTTGCGCCTTTGGAAGGAAGCAGAAACACACTGAGGCAGAAGGAGACCAGTAATTTTGGCACTAAAGTGCTTAAAATAATTGGGTTGGATATCCTCCACTCCACACTGACAGCAGCACTGGATACAGGTTCAGTAGAGGTCTATGTTTCCTTATGTAACATGTGTTTATTAAAGAGAGGCTCGTGTTGAATTTAAATTGCATTGAAAAACCAAGGAGCATCATCGTCTCCAGTTCCTTCACTATTTTTCTTGCAATATTTACTGTCAAAGGCTGAGAGAAAAAAAGGAGGCCTTTCACCTGCTTCTGAAAGATCAGGTTTCTGAAAGGGGATCAAAGCCTTCCTTCACATCATACCTATATCTTTCCTGCTTTTTTTTCCAACTGACTTGACTGCAAATATGTTCAAACATGGGCTTTCAAACCTGCAAAGCCCCAAAAGGTGAGCTGACCCAGCACATGATTGAGGGGAGGTGCACCCTTTTGGACAGATCTAACTGCAGCTGCCAAGGCGAAAGATGAACAGGCCCAATGTCCTGAAAATTTAGCAAGATCTAGAAAGAAAATCTACCAATCTACTGCATCTACCAAAACCTAGAAAGTCTCTTGTCCAGCAAAATCCAGCTCAGCCAAACAGCAATTCAGATTTCGGTTATGTAGAAGAAAGAGTTAAGCATCCATGCTGTGGCAGCCACGCTGTGCAAAGTGGCCCACCACCCCGCCACGCTGGAGGAAGCGAGAAAACAGCTCCCACACGCTGGGGGAGGCAGTGAACCCCCGCCCTCCATTTCCTTTTGGCATCCTCTCCTCCTTCTAAGCTACAGCCCATCATTTCCCCTCTCAAACCCTGCTCTGGGTTTGTTGGTGGGACATCTGCAGAGGTCCCTCGCTCAGCAAAGCCACAGGCCACCACGTGGATCCCACCTGTGCTCCATGTCACCCCTTGCCTGCACAGGCACAGCTGCCAGAGCAGGAGTCTTGTCTCCAGGCTCACAATTCCTCCTGATGCAGGAAGGGAGAAGTTAAATAAAACTTCATGGCGGGATGACATTAAAAAGGAACTTCCACATTTTTCCTGGGGTTCATAGGAACAGCGATAGCAATATGCTGTATTTTATGGAAAGACTTACGTCAGTTTTTAGGACCGTTGGATCAAAACTGATGGACAGCAGGCGGGGTGTGATTACCTCTGCTGGGATCCAGCCAGAACTAATGCAACCTTTGTGGGAAGGGCGAGGAGACATGCAGGGTCCCAGCTTACACTTTGGCTCAATTTCTGCAAGAATAATTTAACACCTGAAAGCTACTGCAGGCACAACAGCGCTCACTCACTGTTTAACTGTGCTCTGTAATTACCTGATAGAGGGGCTTTTCTTCACTTTCTTTGGTAACAAGCAAAATGTGCTGCAGCAGTACAGACTTTCAAGGTCATGCCTTCTGCCTTCCTGCCTTCCATTTACCATCATATTCCTCTAAATTTTCCTAATTTATTTAAATTTAACTCTTCTTTCTAATCCCCTTGTGCTGAGCACTTCTGCGTGACTTTGACTTCTCATTTGCTCGGCTCTCATTGGCATGGCAAGAAATAGCACGTGTGTTACAGATAAAGACTGGCAAAGTCTTTAAAACACTATGGTGAATGAAATGGCTGTTTTCAGCCCAAGTTTTCCTTAATATATCCGTTTACTGAATGCATCTAAAGCAACAAGAGAACGAGGTTACTGCTGATAAAAGTGGCCTGTGGAGGAACCTTGCTGAAGCTGGGAGAGGAAATTACTCTTCGTGCTATTTCAGGTTTACGTCTTTCCTAAGAACAGGCTGATAGTTATCCCAGATAATGAAGACTGTTAATGTAATTAAGCACTCTGTTGTGGTGTTTTACAAAGCAAACAAATAAGTTCCAGAATTAATAAGCTGCAAGGTTAAGCAACACAGGGCAAAAGCAGGACTCTTCATTTGGATATAAGTGCTCCACAGCAAGCAATTAGCTGGGATTTAAAAGTACAATATCTAATTTAGGACACACAGAAGATTTTCCGATTTATGTGTAATCTCCAAAAGGTCAGATTAATTTTAAGATTATGACCAGCTGTATATTATCAATATGTGAAATCGTGTCCTTCTCTAACCACTCAGAACAGGAGGCCAGGACCAAATTGCCTTGCTCTTCTTCCTGGGCATTATAGGTGTGTAGTATTTCCAAACATGCCTAGATAATTAGTAAAGAAAACAGAGACTGAAAGAAAAGAACAAAAAAACACTGTAGAGAATAGAAATTGCAAAGGAGACTACACTACAGGAATGTAATTTCCTTGCAAAGAAGTTAGGCATCTGAGTAGCAGTTTTCTTAGCAAACGCCCATGTTTCTAGCAGATTTTTTATCTGGTTAAACCATACGCTGATTTGCACTGGGGATTAATACCCAAAACTTTCAGCCTAAACACACAGAGTTACTTTCCAGGGCCAAAACAGAGACCTGGGGATTAGTACAACTCAAATTTTATTCCTGAACATGCTGCTGGTTTAGCCTGTGCAGCCTGACGAGGCAGCTAGCCCAGAAGAAGAGGTATACACTGCCTAATGAGGCAGCCCTGTTTCCCAGTCCCTGCCCTCTGCCACAGGCTCTCACTACTTCTCTTGCACTGGGATTTGCATTTGTCATAAAACCTGCAGAAAGCTAATGCTACCCCACTGAAAGTAATGAGTTTTCTACCAGTGTAACTATATGATCTGGCTCAGGGTTAGACAAGCACTGTCACCACCACGATGGGAGAGCTGGGAGAGCTAAGGGGGACAGCCGCAGTCCTGACAACGGACATGGCCATGCCAGGGTTTTTAAAATGCTGCCTAGCAGCTGCTGTGCTTCACGGGAAGGTGGTTAAAAATCAGATATTCACAATGTTAAATAAAGCAAAATGTTTTAACTACATGATAGGTTGGTGGTTTTCTCATGCAAAGACAATTTAAGCTCGCTTTTACAATTTAGAAATTATATAAAATTTTAAGACTGAAGCTTCTCTCCCATTCTTTGAAAACTCATTTATCTGTGATGAGAATAACAACATGGCTCTGTTGCTGTCTACTTGTTTTGCTAACCAGTGAGCGTGCTTCCAAAGGAAATGGTAAAACAGAAACATTTTCATTTCATACCATGGAAAAAAAGCCCCCAACTCCCATGTCATTTGTCTAAATCTTGTTTGGAGAGCTTGCACGGCTCACAATCTTACTGTTATCACTCCCTCCTCAGAATTAGAGCGAGAGCAGAAAGATAAATATAATACTGCAATATACGGCTTGATACTGAAGAAGATCACTCGGCTGTGACATGCCTCGCACTTCAGCTCTAACACAATGATACGGTTATCTACGGTTTGAGGAGACTGAACAGCCTGTAATATATTAACACACTTTTCATTTTGGAGATAGTGTCAGGAGCTAAAAAACAACTCCGATTCACAGTGCTGCTTTGGCTACTACCCCTCTAATATCAGGTGTTTTCTCTCCTCTGAGCCCCACACCATGGGGATCCGTGGGAGCAGCAGAACTCTTGCCCCACACAGGCAGAGAGACATGAACAGGAACCAGGCTCTGGGGTTAAGATCTAGTGAGAGAAGCCCATAAGGGCCCTTGTTCTGTAGCTTCAAATATTAACATTCTAAAAGACAACTTGCAGCAACTCCTATTTTTAAGTTTCTCAAAGGATCCTTGAGACCATTTTAAGAAGCCCACTGCCTGTAAGACATCTGACGTTCTGAAAGGAGAACGGTCTCTGGCTGCAAAAGCGCTTTTTGTTTCCTCCAAGCCTGCATTTAAAGTGTCACTGGCACAGTGAGGAGAGGGAGAGATGCAGAGCTCAGGGCTTCATTTAGGTTGTTTTTTTTTAACTGACCCAGCTACAAGCCTGGCGCCTGTCTACAGCTTCAGCTTCCCCTGAAACCAGTCATGCTTTTGCTTGTGTGGTCAACTGCTGAATTGGCAAAAGCTACCTTTGCAAAACTACTTTTGCCAGAACACCTTTTTGTGTTTGCATTCAAGAGGCAAAAATGTAGATAAAGCTTTTGCCAATGATATCTTGGTCTATTGGAACAGACGTTACAGAGCAATAAAATAAACTACCATTTCCTCAGTGTTTTAGCTCTGCAGTGCAAGAGCTGATTTTGCTCCTCACGAAGGAACCCAATGGTAGGTGGATGAGTGTGAGGAGAAAAGCAGTGATGCCTATTTCAGCTCCTCTATAAGCCACAGGATGTGCAGAACTGTAAAAAGTGGGGGAAAGGGGAGGTGGAAAAGACATTTCTGCAAGGATTGAAAGGATTCCTGGAAAGAAGAGGGGCAATTAACACACTCATGGAAAAGCTCCTCAGCTAGGATGACGTTACTAACTTCTTTTTTTGATTTTGGTCACTAAAAATATCTTTACAGGGATCATTAAAAAAGGCAAGACCTGGTAAGATTAAAACCCACATGTAGTTCCCTCCCACTTAGTACGCTTGTTAATCCCACAGGTCTTGCTGAAGTGAAAAGACAAATACAAGAAAGAAAAGGTGATGGGGAGCACACACACTTCATTACAAACTGGTACTTGACATTTCTCTCAGTTACAGAAAAGTTTTAGGACGCAGGTGACTAATATAACTCCTTAATCCTTGGCTGGCTTTAGAAACCCTTGCCATAAGGTCAAAGTCAGGACAAGGTTAGTGCCTTAATAAAGATGGAATATGGCATCTTTAATGATTGCTTCTGGCTGTTTTTCTCCTTTCCTATAATAATGCCACAGTGAATGTTTGCTTTCTTAAAGTGATGCAGAGCTATTTGCTTTACCTGCTGACAGACCCTCACCCACCACCCCAGGGCACAGCCAGGGACCTGATGGTGGTCCTGCAAGATGGATGTTTCGTGCTGAAGACCACAAATTTAAGGCTGTCTTCACAGGGAAGTTCAGTGAAGGTGGAAGAATCCTGTTAGCATGCAATTGCATAGTACCTTAGATAACCTACTATTTATTTTAATGTTACCCACCTGAGGGAGGCTCCGCTAATGAATCTATTTTTGTAGTACCATAAAGGTTGAAGTTTAGAGCTAAATTTAGAGCAGAGACATATAAAAAATGTCAAACCAGGAAATAGCTTAATGAAAGCAGAGAGTAATCACAGCAAATTACAGTGAAATTTCTATGGGATTACATTTTGCATACCCCAAACAAGCACAGGAATTCATCTCACTTAGCATCATTCCATTTTGCTGAGAATTCACTGTAAGGATATGCTATGTAAGTAACATAATGCAATGCCATAAAAGCTGTCTTAAAAGTTACAGTCTAAGATGATTTTCAAAACAGAGTTCAGATTTCTTCCCACTGCAGTCTATGGAAAAATAGCAAGATATGCCACAAATTATCACAGAGAAAAAAATTAATGGTAATACTAGGAGGAATACAAGGCATATGTTTTATTTTGTGGCTACTACTAATAATGCCCCTTTCTAAACTCCAACGTTTAGAAACCAAACAGCAGTGGATGTGCTAGGGAACTTCACCCCAGGAGAAGAAAGCTGGTGTTCCTAGGGTGCTTCTAAGAATACCTGCATAATTTAATCTCTCCCCACAAGGTTTGTATCTAGGAAATGCCCTGTGGTCAGCACCTCACCTAGCTGCCTTGAACACCTCCTCTGAAACAGTATATATACAGTTTGCATGTAAATATACAGTATATATACCTTCCTCTCCTACCCTGCAGGTTATCTTTCTTTCACCCAGGCTTTACAGCCCACAGTCCAGTAACAAATAAAA
>VZTV01090234.1:0-29527 GCA_013400875.1 Anhinga rufa | reverse complement strand
ACTTTTCCCCAAGTCAAGTCTGCCTTGCCTGCGGTGGTAATTGGTGAGGGATCTCTCCCTGTCCTTATCTCGACTCACAAGCCTTTCGTTCTGTTTTCTCTCCCCTGCTTGGTTGAGGAGGGGAGTGACAGAGCAGCTTTGGTGGGCACCTGGCATCCGGCCAGGGTCAGCCCACCACAGTCAAGTAGTTCCAGGTAGCAGAACCACCTGGTATTTGCTCACAGAGAACCAGCAGATAGTCTTGACTTCACATAGGTTCCTTGACAAATGTCATGTACAGACAGAAGTACACCGATACTGGATTTTGCATCCACCAGAAATACCTGAATCCATGCTCTTTACCAGACAGACGTGAGAGAGGAAGAGCGAGGCCAAAATTATCCTTATTTATGCAAATAACCATAACTGACAACTCTATAGGAAAATCTAAAATGCAGCAGAACAGTATTTGATTAACTAGTTTCCTTACTAGTTATTAAATCCGTGATTAAGCAGAATGAGAGTGATCTCACCTGGAATGTTTTCAAGTAGTTTTTGCTGTGCTCTCTGTTTTGTCTCTTGCTTTTGTTCATCGCTCCTGGCTCTTGGTGGTGGTGCCAACTTTCCATTTGGCCAAAAAGCATCCCGAAACACACCAATGTAGTAAACAAGCATTGGTTCACTGAACATCCAGTGTACAGTGTCACGGATTTGCCTGTAAAGAAGTGTAGAAGGGAGCACATCAGAGCTGGTCTTTCACATTTTATGCAGGTTTATTCTTTTTACTCCTGAAAGCAGTGGAAGCAAAGCTCGTTTTCATGTAATTATCCCAATTTACCTGAGCTGATTTCAACAGCAACACGGCAAGTTGTATTCAGGGTCTGGAGGCTCTAGGATCTAGGTCACTCTAGATACCTGACTGAGATGTGGAGAAGTCTACATTTCAATGTAATCCACAAACATATATTACAAATTACAAGTACTACACTGAAATGTGTACATATTTCAAGGATGGGCAGTACAAAGGCTCCACTGGGTAAGGACATAAAAATCAGCTAATTGTAGCGAACTCCAAATTAGCTGCATGCACAGATGTGCCTGGTGGGATAAAAACAGTCGAAGTTTTGATAAAAGCACAGTAAGTTCCCTCACAGATACCAACAGCACGTTAGTGAAGGGATTACAAATGGAGATAGCAGCCTCCTCCTGTGGCTGCCTGCACTGGCTGCAGGCACTCCTTCAGCACAAGGAGTCTGAGGTAGGCAGCAGGCTCCAGGCAGCACTGCCTAACTGTGCCACAGTACAGCTAAAACCCTTAAAAATCAATAAGTGTAAAAATTCAACCAACACGTGAAAAGCTATATAGCAACTTTGCATGCATGCTGTGCTCACACACACACGCACACTCTTCTCTGTCCTCTCTCAGGTGTCTTTCATGCTGATTACCAGCAGTGCGCAAACAAATGAACTGATCAATTGAAAACTCAGTGAATGGTCTCTGTCAGAGACCATCAGCTCACCAGGAGTCAACTGCGTGACTTTCCATCACTTGTCCATTTTACCACTACATAACGTATGCGAGAGGTTTTAAAAGCCATGCTGGCACATGCAAATTTAGTCACTGACTGGATGAAGGAACAGCCTGTTTTGCTGGTAGATTTCTGGGCTGTGACACTTACCCAAGTAATAGTCCCACTGCCACACCAAAGCAAAATAATGCATTTCACCAGATTCTCAGTGGCCCTTTGCCTATGTGAATGTGCTACAGACATCACAGATTCACAGACTTTCATAAGAAAAACATCATCATGCGTAAGAGCGTCGGTACTGATCAAAGAGTCATGGGAAAATTGTTTGTATCAATCATCCGCTCTATTGAATCAAGTTTTACTGTAGGCCTTCATATCTGGCAAGAGGAGTACTTTTCCAGAATTTTTCTGACCAACGATACAGCTTTCCACATGAAAGGTGCGTACAGACGCGCACGGTTACTTCATAGCCTCGTCCAGGCCTCACCTGGCTGACATGTCTTCAAATGATACAGAAAAATACCTTTATGAAAACACATTACTGTTACACATGTACAAGTTTCATGTTATAAATTAACGGTTCTCATCATGTATAAACATTATTTCAGTCACTTCAGAGAAGTGCGTTTGATTTGAAAGAAATTACTCAAACCAGAAACCTAGTTTCAGATCTGGTGAAAATCTTTATGGGACTGTAAGATAAAGCACAAACTAATAAAAGGCATTCAGAACCAGGCTGTTCAGAAAAACAGGACAGCGAGTCTTTTTCATAAATAAATATAAAAATAATGAAATCCCATGAAATATTGTGTTCTTCCAAAAGCAAAGCCCTGTGTAGAGGGAAAAACAAGGAAAAAAATAATACACTTATCTGTGTCTTCTTTAATCAACATATTTGTAAACTGAGCCATGGAAAACAAAGGCAGATTATCATATACAACAGTATGTCCAGAATTTTTTTAACAATTTTTTTTTTAACAATTCTTCTCCCAGCCTTTTTTTTCCTAGGACAACAATGCAGGTTCAGTTAAAATAACAGCTACTTACTTGTTGATAGTTCTTCCAAAAGTGACTTGTACTAGTGCAATTAATGTTTTTCTGACCCACTTGAACACTATAACAACAAAAAATGACAGAAAATAAAGATCAAAAGATTAACAACATTAGGGAACCCCTGATCATGTCCAAAACATTCCCACCCACACCCTCCCCCCAAAACCAACAACCAGTAAACATATCTGTTATAAACCTGTAGAAGATTTCACTAATTGTACATGGGTCTCATTTTTCTTGACTGCTTTCCCTGTACTAGTTGCTATATGGTTTTTAAGTTTTGCAGACTACGTAAACATGTCTGTAATAAGCATTTGTAGTTTTATATTGTTAACTTTTATGTTTAGGAATATTTCGAGTTTATTGAGCCATGCAACTACCCAAACCCCTTGTTCTACTAGAAGAAAGAAAACCCTTCAAAATTCACACCCTTTTCCCTACCTACTAGTACAATGTTGTACACACAGCAGCATCATTACAATTCTGAAAACATTTTCACTCAGATAAACCAAGCAGTTCGCTTCTCATTACAAATAAAGGAAACAAATGTGAGTGCTTCCTAGTAATTACTGGCTGATCTTTCTTTCATGCTGTTCACCATCAGCACAAGAAAGTCTATATTTGGAAGATACATCTGCCATTTTTGGAAGGTGCTGCATTTTGTAATAGTTACCCTGTAAATAATTTTATACGGCGTCGAGTGTGGCTGCACATTCAAGTAGAAACAAAAGTAATTTTCTTTATTACCATCATTCAGTTACGTAAAGGAGGAAAAAAAATCTGATACTGAAAGATGCCACAATTCTAGCATCTTTTCCACCATACAAATTGTAGAACTAAAATGCATACATAATACACTTAAAATGGACATTAAAATTATGTTGCTTTGTCAATGATGTGTTCTGTAATAAAGCCACCCTTCCTTACAATTCATACATTCTAACATGGAGCCTATTTACAGAAAACATACTTTTCTGGTTTTTCCAGAATTTTTTTTTAATTAAAAACTCAAGAAGATTGAATGCAAAAGCTCTCCCCTATGAGTTACATTTTTACTGCCATGTTATATTGGAATTTCACTTCTGAATGAAATCACCGAAGTTATGAACTACTGAAGAACAGCTCTGTTCCAAACAAACTGACTAAATAGATTGCAAGAACATTTCCACTTATTGAAAGAGCACAAAAATCTGAATTACAAAGTGCCCCGGATTTCTTGGCCAACAGATTCCACTAGCAAATAAGCAGGTTTACAGCTTACTTCCTCGCAGCTCAAAAATCTCTCCAATCAGCATGAAGCATGGTTCAGCAAGAGAGTCCCTTTTCCCATCCACCTCCTCTCCATAGTCTGACAGGTCACTATCCTCTTCTGCTTCTTCCTAGGAAAAAAAGAGACACGATGTGGGTATGCTCTGCAATTCCCCATCCTTTTTCCAGGATGGATTTAGTTATTGCCATGCTCTGGGGAAGGAGCACAGCCAGCCCTCTCAAGAACAGGCATTAGAGCCACCAATTCTGCTGCTGGCAGGATCTGGCAAACAGAAACCTCATCAGGGATCTTTAAAAGGGATTGCACATCCCACTGGTCAAGAGTGGTGAGGACATTCTGCACTGCTGGAGTCACCACCACTGCTAGATCTTCTGCCTGCAGCCTTGCCCCAGTAACCACCTCAATGTTGGGTGGATCTGCCCAGATATGCAGGGTCCACTGCCTGTATTGCCCTGCCAACACTAGCTAGGTAAGGGAGAGCAGGTGATATGGGAGCCTTGTACTGCTAGGAAGCAGGTGAGAGCTGTAAGGAGATGGCACTCCTTACACTGTGTTTGTGATTGCAAAGCCTCCTCTGACAAAATGCCCATGAAGGACATCCAGGACAGGGAGCTAGCCAGCTGGAGCTGTTTGCAACACAAGCAGCTGGGAAGAAAGGGGGAGAATTTGATTATTGCACAGGGAGAAGCAGGTAGCTGGCTCCCCTAGAGAGCAGACAGGGCCTTGAACAGCTGAAACCACTCAGTGGGATCAGGCACCAGCAAGTTGTCCTTGCAGTAAGCCAGGAACCAAACCCACAGTGGAAGAAGAACTGGCCACTGCAAAGATAAGCACCATTAGCAAGTACCAGTGCCAGGTAGAAACATAATATGGTGATACTTAGTGACCTGAGCCTGAGGATACCCAAGCCTGGGGTACCAAAGGGAGTAGAGTTATTCAGAATAGACTCACAGGAGAAGAATGGATTGAACCACCTCAGTTTTGGCAGTACCATTTATTCAAGAATGAAGAGCAGACAGCAGGTTGTTTCTCAGCATCAGGAAGATCTGCTTCAGCCTCAGGACTACACCACCTACTACTCATGGCAGCCAGCACATCCCTTGGCTTTCCTGGATCTTCCCCTGCCTGCCTATACTTAGAGCAAAGTTGCAGTGAGGTAGGCCTCCCCCGCACTGAGGCGGGTGCAATGCCCCAGCCTCTGGTTCAGGAATGGTCAGAATGGTGTGCAGACAAAATTTCTTTCTTCAGACCTGGTTTTCAAAGAAATCCATAATTTCTTCCTTTGCCTTCCTTTCTCCCTTATCATTCAATCATTTAATACTGGGGGTTTGCTCCCCCCCGCCATCATCTAGTCTGGAAAACTAGCTTTATGGCTCTATTTCTCTTGCATTATTTTGGTGTCTTTCTTGGCCTATATGGTCACAATCTTTCAGTCATCCCTTGCCCGTCATTTGAACCCTGCTATACAGAGAGTATCCTGCAGTGTCTCAGCTATACATCAGTTTGTCCTACTCCTTCCTCACACCCTCCAAATCCTATCTAAAGCCCATCATTGACTTTGGGTACATTTCCAGTCCCCAAATCTTCTCCAAGCATGGCACTGCATAACAGTCTATAAATAAATAACTCCATGGTGTTGCATATTACAACACTTAGATATCCTGTGCCCTTTACTTCCTGTGTCACATTTGGTATTTTCTCTAGCACTGCTCAAGATGCTGCTTCTTTCCTCATAACCAGAACAAAAAAAACCCCACAGCACTGAAGTGCACTGTAGATGTCTGCATAGACTCCCCTGTTTACCGACTTCCACAGCCTTATGAGTCCCCAGCTTTTAAAGCTTTCTGCTAATGGTAGGGTAATTGTGACCAAAGGCAGGGAACCAAAAGCCACCCCATACTGAGAAGAAGTGCCACACAAGGAAACCAGAAATAATTGCCCATCTTACCACGCAAGCACACAAATTCACTGACGATGAACAGAGTTTTTCCAGGGACACAGTCTAGAGCAAACTCCAGTCCTGCTCACTATCTTCCTCTGGTCAACAGGCTTCTTGGCCCTTCATCATTTTAATTATTCAAGAAATTATGTTTTATTTAATTTTTCATAGTAGACATAATTCCATATTTTCATTAAGCAGTTGGGCAACAGAACACAAAATAAGCTTACTGCATTTGCAGGTGAGCTTACTGAATTTGTAGTTGAGCCCACAGGGTGCAGTTTGATAAGAGACAGATGCAAAACAGCAATAACTCACTGTGTAAATACAGGAAACTAAACAATTGATATTGAAAGGACTACACAAAAAGATCCCAGGGCCATACTGCTGTGGAAAAGGCAAACATTTAAGCACAAACACTGTTTGTATGACACACATACATACATATAGATAAAAAAATTATTTTCATACATGGGAAGAGGAGAAAACCTAATGGGAGCATTGTATTTCAAATTTTAGTCACCACATTTCCAAGAAAAATATGGATAATCAGATAAGTCCAGAGCAAAAACATAAGAACTAAATAAAACATAACCTAACAAAAACTAGGAGAAATTGGGGCTGCTCAGTCTAAGAAGACGACAAAAGGAAAGTAGTAACTCCTGATAACCAAGATGATCCAAACCCAAACTGTTCTGTGTTTGCTGCAGACAGGACAAGAGCTAGCTGGCTAAAGAAGAGAGACTTAGGTTAGACAGTAAGAAAATGTTTCTAACCATGAAAATAAGATAGCTGAGGACTGGGATACGCTGCCTTGCTTGGCTAGAGAACACCAGTTGTCAGGTTCAAAAAACACATCAGAGAAACATGGGCCAAGATTTTTGCCTGCTTGGGGCAGGAGGGTAAACCCAATGACCTCTCTGAGGTCCCTGCCCTATTTTTCTGCTGTTCAGTGAATCCCCCATCATTTAGAAAAATGCAGCGAGAAGTGTAAATTCTTACACCACAGTGCATTTTCTATCCATTATCACTTCATAAACCTGAAAGCCCGTCCTCTGGATGATATCAGCTGTGTTTTTTCCTCTGATTTGGTTTTGATCTTGAGAGATAAGAAATATGTTCTAAAGCTAGCCCTGTCCAAGGAGCTATATATATGAGAGATCTGAAATTGCTGCAATATCTCATCCTGAAAACGGCACTCAAGAGGTAATATTGTTGCTCTAACACATATTTGAGAAATGTAAGATGAGACTGAAAAGGCAAAGAGAGCTGTATGAAAGCTCTATGAAAGAAGTCCAAAATACGAACTAAACTAGGAATTCTTAGTTACAAAGAGACCACAAGTGTAACAGCTTTGTAATGTGTGGTTTAACACAACTAACTTCATTAGCAACTTTGTACCAAGTGATTTAACCCTAGTTTAACTGCTTTAGTAAATTATGCGAAATGCTATCACTGGGCAAGACTGAGCTGATCTAAAGCTCACACTGAAAGACAAGGGTGTCCAAGAAAAATTAGAGCTGATCCCAGACAACCTCACAATTCCCCTCCCTCCACTTAATTTTAGCATTATTTTTGAACTAGGACAAATATCTGCCATACTGATTCAGAGGGCCTAACAGCTTCCTATACTCTCTATATCTCTATTCTGTCATGTCTTATGTTTAAGCTTGATGAAGGAGGGGAGAGGAGAGGACAAGTGGATGTGAAGCAGGATGGTCTGCATTTGCACCATGCCTGGCAATACAGTCTAGCCAAAATTAAGCTCCTAGTCCCACAAGTAACAAATAAGAAATAGTATTACATTTAAACTGAGTAAGAAGTTATGTTCCAACATTGCAACGTTCTCTGGGCATTTTTGCTCTACTTCCTTCAGGTTTTCAGTACCAGTTGCTTCATTTCTGCTTAATTTCTTTGTTCTCTCTCCTATCTCATGCACGCTCAATACAAACTCCCTTTCCTTCTCCCCTATTTCCTATCTTCTCCTACACACTCACATAATACAAAATACATGCTGTCTGGCTTTTCTCTTGAGGATGCTTTTCAATTAAATAGTGAAATACAAATAGCTTCATGCTTCTATGCTTTTATGCTGCTTCTACCTAACAGTCATTTTAGTGAACATGCTTCTGGTTTTAGAACTGCAGTTCTACTGAAGTTCTATTGAAGTGTAAAATTAGTTTCTCAAACTTCCTTCATATTTATTACTCTGAAATGAGACATGTATTCGGCACCTAGGTGCAAATACAGTGCAATTTTGAAAAATGAAAATATATAGCAGTTTCTTATTCCTGAGAGATGCAAGACCACCTTTTTGCCTATTAACAGGTTAGATCTGTATAAGTTCCCCAAACTCAACTATCCTACAGAAGGCCCATCCACTGCAGACAACTACAGCATGCAGCAACAGAATTATTTTACATAACATATAACTAAAAAGGGGAATAAAACCAGCTCCCTGGAGGCTGCATATCTGCAACACGAACCACAGAGAATAGAGCGCCACAGAATTATGGTCAATTTTAGTCAATGAGCTATTTTAGTCACTGATCTATTCTTCACTGCCTTTTGAAAGACTTTTTTTTATGGCTTGGTATCAAATTCTCCAACTGTTTTGCCCACATGGGCTCCTGACTCTATTTGCAAATTCCCTCAAGCGAGCCTGTAGCATTTGCTAGAATACTTTGTCAAAAGTAGCTTTGCTTCAGAAGTTGTCCAGGAATTATGAGGGACACACAGCTGTTCCCTGCCAAAAGAAGCTTCCTAAGAGAGAACTATTTTTACGTGTCAAAAACCCTCTGAAATAAATGTGCATGTCAAGAGCACAAAAAAAGAGGGAAATTCTGCTACAAAAAGTAAACAATCCCATATGGACTGCAATTTGTTTATTTGTGATAGGTTATACATTTATCAAAGGGCAGGAAACTTACTGTATTAATAAACACCTTTTAAATTCATAGACAGCTCTTATTTCTGACTCTTTGTTCACTTAAAGTACATTAAAAAATGACCTTTAGAAATGCCTTCCAATACTGCCTGCCATTCAAGTGCCTCATATTAATGGCTCTCCCTGCTTACTTTGGATAAGTAATTACATTTAGGAAGATTACTTTTCTACCACTTACCTCCTGATGAGAAAACAAATCACCAGGAAGTCGTTCTAGAAACGAGGAGAGTGAAAAAGACGACTTCTTTCCTTGCACATCAATAACTTTGAGGTGCTCTGGGGAAGGGCTCAAGAAGGCGTAAAGTGCTTCACTCTGGCAGAGTGTTTCATCAGAGAGCAATTTCTATGAAAGAAAAATAATGACAGAAACAACACATCAATTAAATATTTCTTGTTAAGCAACAAGAAGTGTCAGGCCACCCAATGAAACTGATTAAAACATGTCTCAGAGGTAGGGCAAGAAAAAAATCCATGTGTCTCAAAGATACTTTAAAGGTACTTCAAGAAGCTAGTTCTAAAGTATGAAAACTAGTAAGGTTAAAGTTTTTAATCTTACAATTTTCTTTTTAAATAAAAAAAGTTATACTTTATAAGAAATGTATTGTGAAGTGTTGTAGTTAAAAGTGGCAATTACAGGATTCATTATTTACTATTTCTTAATTAATCAAAGTTTAAATTAACACTAGAGGAATGGTCGCTATCAGCCAAACTCATCACAACTTCAGGCATTTTAGATAACTTCGACATTTACAGCGTCAAACCTTTCATCCAACCTGCTTGCTCTCGGCTCTCTCTTTAGTCAATAGAGAGATAACATCCACTCCAGAGGCACGATTCAATTCTCCTGTTTAGACATCTGTTGGTTTTGTCTTTGTTTTCTTACCTGCAGAAAGTTATTAAGCTGGTTCTTGGATTTCTCCATGAATTTCTGGTCTATGGATTTGAAGGGCAGCTTGCTGAGGGAAGGCAACTGAACTTTCTTTAATGATGGAAAACACTGTGTAGGAGAAGAGAGAGCTCACTTAACACACACATGCAGAAAAACACATGAACAGGTGGTTCAGAACTGAAATGGAAAGACTCCTTGTACTCTCATCTCCCTTCCACACCCCTCTCAGCGCCCTGAAAAACGCCTTCCCTCACCCACTACGGGCTGACACATCTAAACCTTTTCCCTTCACACCACCATTATCTACCCCTTATCAGGCAGAAAGGTTAAAGCACTGTAAAAGGAAACCTTCTCTGTCCCTAAAAGCTGTATTTTCTAATACTTCCCTGGAAGCCAGAGACAAAAATCTAGTTTTTAAAGCAGGCTCTTGCATGACAGTACAGAGCATATACCACTTTGACATTGGGTTAGTCCAGTAAAACAATTATTAAAAAAAATTAATAAGTTTTGTAAGCATCTCACAGAGGCCAGAGATATGCAGGTAGAAAACTAGCTCTAAAAGGCTAAAAGCCAAAAAGCTGGCATAAAACCTGGCAGTATTCAATTTTTATCTGGTTTTCCACTCTCCAAGCATCATTCTGACAAATTTTACCGATTTGCATCCTCTCCCTCCCCTAACCGAGATACATACCTCACTAAGTTTCCGGTGTAGGTTCTGGAACTCACTGAGCTTCCTGGGAACAGTCCAGTTCTTAGTTTCAGCTCCACCAACTTCCTGTAAACTCACCATAACAGAGTAACAGGGCACTTGCTCTCCATTCTCTTCTAAAACCTTACAGGGAAGAAACCAACAGATAAGGTATATTACCTTGAGAGCAAACAGCGGATCATTTGGGCTGCCAGATGACTAGCTTGCAAAGTCAGTCATCATTACTGTCCCATGCTCCTCTTGCAGTTTGAAGGCTACACATGGAGCAATACCCTTAATAGACTAAACTTTACCCAAAATGCTATGTCAGTCCTGATTTAGTCTTCCAGCTAGCCACTGTTACACTTTATACACAGCTTTGCAATACTGTCCATGAGCAATCAAATCTCCTTCAAACAGCTGTGTGTATTATTTCAGTTTTTAAGGCACCTACCATGTAGCTTTCTGATTGCTTACCAATACTCCATCTCTCTCCCATCTGCATTTTCTTGACTGTTCTCCCATTATTCCCACCCTTCTTTTCTAGTGCTTGTGCCGAGGCTCATCCACACGCCAGGCACAGCAGCTCTGCAGCTGGGCCCTGTGGCAGCTGGTGCTGTCTCAGAGCAATTTCTCTGCTCACTTGAGCTATTCTGCACGCACAGAACATATGGTATCCATGCAGTGTTTATTTCTGAGGGGCTCACAACTTTACAAAAATAGTAATGAATCAAGCTGTACAACAGCCAGAGGAAGGAGGAACTATTAACTGAATTGTGCAAGTGGGAAAACTACAGCAGAGAAGTTAAATTATTTTTCTTGAGACAACAGCAGTTGTATGGCCATATTATTTAATTTGATGAACCACCTAGAATTTCACCCTTACGTCCTATTGGTAACAGATTTTTGTTTACTTATCTTAAGATGACAGCTAAACAGATTATGAAAGGCAAATACGGGAAATGCGTAATACATAGCTTTTTTTGGCCAAGCCAAACTCTCAAATGCTTGTTTTAATATGCATGCAAATAACACAAAAGTAATTAAAAAATACCACTCACACACACACAACCTTTTTGAGGAAAGTAATAATTTTTAAGCTTTTGGGGCCTTTTTTAAAAAGGATATTTAACTAATCCAATTAGAGTAAGAATAAACTTCAAAATTCATATAATTATGACACCTTTTCTGAGAGGCCAGTAAAGGCTTGACAACACTTAAAGATAGTGACAGATAAGTTGATGAGCAGCTACATCACCATTGTAAAATACTCACAGCTAAAAAGTATCTTCATATTTTACGGCTGTTCAGAGCAGTACATGGAGAATATTCCCTACAATGCACTCTTCCCTAAAACTGCACATGGACCACTGGGAAACCCTTTCTGAGGCCTAGGTTTCACATGTCTCTGCAAAAAAGCTGCAGCAGCACCCAGACAGAATACAAAGCACCAGCTTGGATGTCTGAAAGTGTGCCTGGTTCCCAGCACAGCTATTTGGGGAACTGCCTTTCTCCTGCCAGACTACTGCAGAAAGAGATGCTTGAAGAGCCTCCAAAATGTAGGTCAGAGGGACCTGGCACAGAGGGACTGGGACCTCCTGCAACAGTCCCTGCCCTGTCTACCCCGAGCTAGATTGGATTTGTGTTTGTAGGTGACTCACAAACACATCCTGGCAGCCGCTTTGGATAACTGGGAAATCAGTGCTGAAAATGCTGATCTGAGCCATGCGTATCATCCTCCACTACACATTTGTCCCCAGGGCAGGGATTTGCATGGGTGTAGGGTCATCTGAACCGTAATTGTCAGGAGAGAGTCATCCCTCTGGAAGCACATTCTCGAAATGGGAGGACTTAGTACTCCTCCTGCTTTCAAGTTAGAAATTAAATTATTTTGCACGTGGATCCCAATTACTAAATGGAGACACATTACAACTTCCTTCAAATACCCTCATATAAGTATCTGAAAGTCTTCAGAATCTTCTTAAGAAAGCAAAATTTTTTGATCAACTTAAGTACTTATGGGGAGAAGGTAGAAAAACAAATGCACGAGGCACAAAGTAGATAGAGAGAGATATGAATGAGGATGTTGACAAACCTACACCCATTAATAAAACCTACAAGGCACACGCCAGAGCTGAGCACCTCTTACCAGGGTGTGTGGTGTGGTAACAGTAAGAAACATTCAATGATACACTGCAAAAACATATGAGGAACAAAATAATATTAAATACTTCCCAGGAGAAGCTACAGCTACTAGCTGCAGTAAGTTAAATGTAAACTTAACATTACTGAATGTTACTTTACAGTTTTTGCTAAAGTAACAAGCTGCCAAGGAAAGCTGTTAAATCACGTGTCAGAAGCACTACGGGCTGGTCCAGACATCCGTTAGGAACGATTAAACATTAACAAAAATTAGCCCGGTCATTAAGCCAGTGAAGAAACGAATTGACTCACCGGAAACTTCCTTCAGTCAGAGCAGCTTTCTGAAACAGCCCACCCAAGCTGTGCAGCAGTGAAATAGGGGCTAACCAGACTGCTATTAAGAAAAAGTCCCTTAAAAGTCCCTATTCAATCTAGAAAGGCCATGCAAGAGGCATATCGGGCACACCACTGTTTTCCTCAATTCACAGGAAGCTAATTTACTTAACCTCCATCGAGCACAAACACCCTAAATTCCAAGATATTTAAATGAGTAAGACAAGCTATTTTTTCACCTTATTCAAATTTACAAACTCCATTCCTTATGAAAGTAATAGATTTTTAAAAAAATGTTATGCTCTGAACCAGCCTTCTTTCTTTGGACAGAGGAGGCAGAACGTCTGCTACAATACGGTACGGAACGATACATTTCCAAAACCATTAAAAGCAAGGTTAGGCAGGTTAGGTTAGGTTACGAAGCTCTAAGTTTTATATCTGCTAGTATGGGGGAAATATACCCGTCATGGGGAAGTAACTCACAGAATTAGATAAGTTATCATGGGTCCCCTCACTCTGCACGTTCCCACTGTCTTTTTTCAACATCTACCAAACAAACAAAACACAGAGTCTCCAAAGGCTGTTTTATCAGAAATATGAGTTACCAAAAGACACCTGTAGGTTATACCATTTACACCTTTTAATTTTTTTTATGGATATATATTTATTTATTTATTTATTTCACACACAGAGCTAGTGCATTTATATGACTCACAACTATAAAGACAAAGATTCAAGCTAAGAGAGTACAAACAACAGTTTGGACACAAAGTTTCTTTCTCAAGTCTTAAGTAATTCTAGTTTTTTATGCATTATCTATTAACTGGTTTAGTAAATCAGTTTAAAAGGTCGATGACAGGCCATTACACTTTCAGCTCAAATTCTATAGCAAAATTTACTTTTACTAAGCTTTTCTACAGAAAACATAGGGCCACCAAGTTTTTCTCTCTCTAAAATCAGAGCTATATGCTAGGATTAAGCAACTGTGTATTTTGCAGATAGCAAGACAAGGTCACCTATCCACGCCCCCTGAAATCATCAGCTGCAGCTAGAACATTCCCGAGCAATTAATTATCGTGGATAACTACATCAATGTTTTCTCCAGCCTACCCTTTGAAGCACAAAGCTGCAAACAGCACAATTAATGCAAGCCTACATTTAATTATCTAATCCAGTACTACTCATAAATTACAGTTAAGGCAGCAAGCAATTAGAAGCCTCTCCCAACCTCCCTCTTATTTAGCGGAAGCACCTTCTCATCTGGTACAAGGGAGACGCTTGGCAGTTCTGTATGGTGCCCCCTACCAGAAAGCTGCCGTTCTGCAGTTCTGCTGAACACAGTATTGCTGGTTTTTTAAAACCAGACTTCAAAAGCTACAGAGAACTCTTTAATTAAAGACAACTTAAAAGCTTCACTGTTCTCAACTGCGTCACCGGCAAACAGCATTGAAATAAAAACAAACCCAGGCATTTACACATTGAGAATTTGATTTTTAAAATGGCACCTTAAGTTTTTAGCATGTTGGATTTATTTCTTCTTTTACAGACAATGAGTTCAGTGACCTATCAATAGTTTGCAAGAGCTCAAGACACAACAAGCTCAGTAGCATATGATTTTTTCTTCCAAGAAAAGTTACCTGAAGGAAACTACTTAGACTTATTTAAGGAACATTCTCTTAATAGCACAGGAAGGCAAGCCAGTAGCAATCTAGTTAATTTTTAATTCTCTGAAGTGATACTACAGAGAAGATTGCTTATTTATGGTGTCAGCCTACAGTACTATATAACAAGTGTTTGTTGGGTTCCTTTCACGGCAAGTGTTAACAGAAAGCTACGAGATGGTAATACTTCTTGTTTCCATTACAATATTTTCCACACTCCTTCTGCAATTGTCTGCCTAAACCCAAATGGAAGAGCAGAATAAGACAAAAAAAAAAACCACCAAAACAACCCACCTTCTCCTTCAACTTACTCACAGATTTAAAGCACTTACTTTCTGGGTATTCTAGTCCCTTGAAACTGTACTGCCATTAAATATAATAATACAAAACACAAAAAGTGTAGGTACTGCATCTTTGAGCATAGCAGAGACACAACTGCACCCAAGTGTGGCAGCATGGTAATATAACAAGAGACAGTTCTCATGAAAAATGATGCCCTTAAGGTAGCAAATTACTTTACCCAATGCCATGTACACATTCATGTACACGTAGGTATTTTTATAACTCCATTACCACATAGTGTGAGAACTAGAAATTTTGTAAACACATCGTAGTAGTCACTGGGGAAACAGAGGAGTTCAGAAGAGGTTAGGGTTTCCTTCCCCCCAAGTAAACATGAAGTATACAGAGTGTACACAAAGGTATAAGGGAAGTATACACAGGTTTTTATTCTTCTCTTCATGCAAATTTGAATTGACCCGAAAGAGAAAAAGCCATGAACCATCCCCCCAAAAACATACCTCGCCTGAGACAATGAAGGCTTTCCACATGCCAAGATTCTCACACCACCAGTCCGTTCTTGCAATGTGCAGCTGAAGGTCACTGTGCTCTCTCTCCATCAGAGTAATTTCATCCTTCAGCTTAGAAACAATCTGTGGAGGAAAATTTATTGATTACAACTGGTAAGAAAAAGCTTGTGCAACATGGTTAGTTGTGCCTTTAGGGACACTATTCAGAAAGGAGAAAAGGTAGAAAAGCAGAGAAAGGAAGAACAAGTCACATGGAAAAAAAATTATGAGAGAATCTATGACGTCTTGTATAAGAACTTGTAGAATACACAGTAATCTTACAGGTCAACCCCAATACTAAAATAAAAAAGAAGGACATGCTACTATCACACTATCAACATAAAAGGTACTTTAGATAAGATTATATACTACACACACATATTACGCATCACATGTTTTATACAAACTTGAAATTGCAATTACTGAAATTGCATTACTGAAGATGACCTCCTTACCGTTTTCAGATATATATGATGCAACTGAAGAACCTGGGAATAATTTCAATTCTAAGAACTTAACTATGTTAACAACCATTCAGGAAGTTACAACTGAATTCATTTTAGTTTTGGAAATGGAAGAATTTATTATTGTGGAAAGCACACATTTAAAAAGATGTTCTCATAAAGACACAGCTCATAGTCATAATCTCATAAAGGAGAAACAGTGTGTCTCATCACATCAGCAAGAAATAAGTAACCATCCATACTAACAGAAGACAGTATGACAAGAAAAGGTGGAAGTATACATACAATGTTACATTAGACACACAGCAAAACAAGCTGACATTTAAGTATGAGATACCACGTAGTCAAATTTATGAGTCTTAGGTGTATGACTTGCACCACAATGGTACATTCTACAGCGCTACAGTAATTGCGTCTTTTTCAGAATTTTTGTCTCATGTAAAATGTGAAATATTATCTACATGACAGCTATGTAATAACCTTCTAGGATATACCTTACCTTCAGAATAACTTCGTATTTTACTATCGACATACAGATTGCTCTGCAGTTCCCTTACTCAGACTCCTATAAGTGGCAGCCAGAAACAGTCGGTAAACATGGAAGAACTCGTAAGGTTTCATCATAAGTAAATAGCTGCTATGCTTATAAAACGAATACTGAGACTTTATAATGATACTGGATCCATTTTATATTCTGCTTCAGAGATGTATATATTTTCAAAGACAAAGAACGTTTTAAGAGAAAAAAATAAAGGGAAAAACCCCCTACTTTAAAAGGGGTACAATCTCTGCCTCCTCAACAGCTTAGGTATAGAAAGAATATAGCCATTATTTCTGAAGAATGCAAAGGGAATATCCAAGTGATACATCCAAATGAATGCAACAATATAAAGGTTTAATTATATAGTTCTTTCATATTGAAGAAAAAAATTAAAACTATAATGTTACAGAAACAAATGGTAAGGCCTAACTCATGCATACACAAGCACACCCACTTTTTTTTAGTACTTGTTTTCTACTTCTAACCCTTTTGCCCGTGGTACAATTTTTAACTTGAAACCTAGTTGGTTATAAGAGCATCTCTTAAAATTTCTCAGAGTTTTTTGTTCAGTCGTGGTACAGGTCCACTGGAAATACAAAAGATGTGAAGAAGTTAACATAAAATCCCTCCAACTTCCACATAATTCCTGATAGAGGCAGAGAGATTTTTCCATTCAGTAAAGTCCCATTTAATTTCAGTAATCATGTCACACAGTTTTGTTTGAAAATGAGACTTAGCAAGCACTAGAAAGTGCTCTGGGTAGGGAATCTTAAGGTTTTGCTTTGCTGCTGAGAAGGAATTGATTGACTTCTAGAAAGAACGTGGTCCCTGCACATTTACTGTAGTTGCACAGGATGGCATGAGACTGCACTCACAGACCCAAGGGAGACAGCCGCTGAGCTTCGGTCATGAGACAGGCACCAGTCACAGACCTCCAAATATCAAGCTATCTTCCATGGGCCTTGAATGTCAGAGACACTGCCTGAGACTGCCTGCCATCTTTTCATGTCATCTTTGCTACTCTTTATATTCCACAGAAAGAACTGAAGTAAGACTTCTCCATATAGAGCATTTTCTTTTAAAACTAGCAGCATTCCACATGCAACTCAAATGAGCAGTTTTCTTCCTTGACTGACTGGCATCCTAGCTGCACTGTGCTAGAAGCCACTTAAAGATATATATACATGTTTTGTATGGGTCTCACAGCAAAGGTATTTCAAAAAGAAAACAAACAACCCAGGAACAGCTTGAGGTTAAAAAATTTAATAGAAAGTGTGCATGATATTCCCTTTCATATGGCACAAAACTGCAGAATTTTTAGAAAGATTTTTTACTTCGTATGACCAAGAACCAAAGTTTACCTGTCACAGCCAGAGGAGAAAAAATAAAGTCCCTGTGACATGGTGCTCACACACCATCAACCCTAACTGTCCATTTAAAAGCTCCAACGTAAATGCTACTGCAATAATATAGGCATTAAAAAAAAAAAGAAAAAAGAAAGAAAGAAAAAAATAAGGGACACATCTGTGTTCTTACCACTCTGAACACACACAGCAAAGCAGCTGTGAGCAGGACACCCCAGAACAGCTGATGGGGTAGACACATTTCCAGTTGTCTGCAGTAACCTCTGGCAGAAGGGGGATGTGGAAGGGACAGAGGGAATGAAGCTAGCCAGGGTGGCCTCAAATGCTCCCGTCCACATTTTTCTCTTAGAGGTAGCTATCCTCAGAGCTGTGGCAGCAGAGAACAAGCGGGGTGTCAACTTCTATTCAGACCCGCATCTTAGTGCTCACCCTGACTGAAGGAGCAAATGTGCGAGGAACCCAGGTCCCCAGCAAGGACTAATGCCAGATACATTTTGGCCATCCCTAGCAGGAGGCCATTTTAGGGAGATGCCTTGGCTACTTGTCTCACCCACTTATCTACCATTTGCAACCAATCTCACTGCACCCAAAAAGCTCGCCCCAGCTGCATCTAACAACAGTCCTGCAATATTGTCCTCAGTAGTAATGCAAATGAGCTGGCCTAAGCCAAATGCAAATCACTTGCTTCTGCCTGAACATGTTGTTACATTGCTTAACTGTTGTACTTTGCAAAGGAAATAAAAAGAGGGTTGGTTGGTTGTTTTTTTTAAATCCAAGCCAGAGAGCGAAAGTATCACATCCCTCAGAATTTTTAGTCTAATGAAAGTGTGCCCTGCAGATTTCTCCTAGCTCCTTAAAAGGAAATCAGTCACTTCTACAGGTTTGGCGTTTCCCAACCCACACCCCTTATTTAAGCAAGCCAGTCACAACTGTAGATTATGAAATTGTGCGCTGCTATTTCAAAGCCAGCAGAGGGAGCAAAGTTAACTAGCACATCCCTCCGCTGCAGTGCTGCAGATGCAGCAGGGACACGAAACCATAAAGAATTATACAGATACAGGTGGGCAGAGATGTAAGGAAGAAACACTATTTGCCACTGACAAAGCAGCAAGACCACTTGGGAGAGAGGTCATTATTCTATGACAAACAAAGCAATGTAAATAATATTTGCAATTTTAGTTACAATAGCTTAAAAAAATATGGAAAAAATAAACAATTAAAACTAAGCCCTGGTTTCACTTTCTGTAATAGGCTGACTGAAATAGTAATCTGACCTGTCCAAGAAGAGCCTGAGACAACTGGCTATTACACAAACACACACATAACATAAAAACACTGAAGACACTGAAGGTACTTACCTTTTTGTCAGGTTTTGGTGAATTACATATGGAATTTAGAGCCTGTTTCTTATACTCAAGCTTGTCATTTAGCTGGCGAAGTTTATTTACAGCATAACTGGCCTGCTCATTAATTCCTGTGCTGCATTCTTCAGTAGCTTCTTCACAGCCTTGGCTCTGGGAATAGAGGATGCGAGTAAATGCATCATTAATATGAAAAATGAGACAGTTATTGTTTGCTCCATAAGCATTTTATGTGTAACACTTATTCTTGATATAGACAAAAATGTAGGTATAACAGATTCTAACAGATATTCCAACCACCAAATCCAACATGAAACATAAGTCTGGTTAAAAAAAGACCCCAGAAATGCTCCCCACCACTGCCCCCAATCCAAAACAAACAAACAAAAGAGCCAAAAACCAGACAAAGCCTCATAACTACAGCTCTTTGGCAGCTCTTGCCAACTGTGTAAAATGACCTTCAAACTAAGGCTTTAGTGTAAATGAGAAGAAGAATCAAAGTTTATTTTAAAAGCAACAACAGCTTAGTAGTCATGATCAATATTCCAAGTCAGATAGAAAAGCAAACACTTAGCTCTGAGCCGAAAGTTAACGAGACCGGGTGAGGGGGACACAACCAACAAAACCAAAAAAACCCCTCAGTTCTAACAAACAGTCCTACGTCCCACAAATCTTCACAAAACAGATTTATCAGCCTGCAGAACAGTCTAAACCAAGTCTTTTAGCTTCATAAACAGATTTTACTGCTGGTTTTAGAAGTGTTAATAAAGATTTCTTAAGAGCACATATGCATTACCCTAAACTCATACATAATTTTCTTACATTCATTCAGACAAACCAATAGCTTTTCCATCTTGTGTACTACAGGCATGCAAAAAAATACAAAACTTCACTCCCTTCAGTGACATTCCCTTTAACATCTTTTGGCGTTTGCCTCAGCCTCCCCTTTCTTACTGTACTTCCCCGAATAGGCATGAAGGCCTTGAGATCCAGTAAGCACAGCATTGTGATGTTACTGCTGCCGTGTTCAAAGACTTCTGAGGTCTGCTTGTGACTGAATGTATCTTATCTGTGGGAAACTATGAATCTAACCTGAACAAGAGTTCTGTTATTTAATGATATCCCCACTAAGCTAGCTGTATCTTTATATAATTAAGAAAAAGCTAACAAGTAAGTCTCATACTCAGTATACTAAGTTCTGTGAGTTTCAGAGAAGCAATCCTATCGTAAATTCTGCAGTATTTTACATCTTAGTAAAAAAAATCTGAGAAGAGATACAGTAGCAACAATAATTAATCTCCTTAGTGTGATCCTATTATGGGAGGGTAACACAACGCAGAAGTGAGGAGTTCTAGGCTAAGAAATCCATGCCCTTTTCCAGCTCTGCATTTGACTGCTATATGGCTGAGTAACTAACATTAGCTCTATGCTCCATCCTTTCTTCTGTCTATTCTGCATAGACTGTGAACTCCTCAGGTCAAAAAGACTGCCTCCAAGCATGTGTACAGAGCTCAGCTCATGGAAGCCTGTTGTCATCTCCTGGCACTAGGATAATACAAATAATAATAAGCAACAACACTGGGTGTTACTCAAAATGTTATTGAGCAGAACCATAAAATAAAAACTTATAACTGTTGGGAAGCACAGAGGTTGAAAAGTATCAAAAATGCTATTTTCAACATTGAAGAATTAAAAGACGTTTAATATGAATTTTGATTCTAGTAATCAAAAGGATTGCAATTAATTACAGATCAGTAGGGCTCTGCTCGTAGAGGTAGGCTACATGATTTCTCCGTCATTAACATTTCAGCCACTTAGAGCAAACAACACTGTTAAATCACTAGTTTTATCACAAAAAAATGCTAGAATTAAAAGATAACAAGTTACTGTATTTGAATTATCAAATTTATCGAATAACCAACACACTCAAAACTTAGATCATAAAGGATTGTGCTATTTTCCCCTGATTGCTAAACTGATAATGATTTCCATTGTGAAGCACTGCAGAACACAGACTTTGGGCTTATTTCAGCAATATGACACACGCAGCACCACCAGACCATCTTTCTTCAAAGTGCGGAATGCAGGCACTGCTTGCTTCTGTATTTTTATGTCTAATCATGACTCAAGGTTTGTCCAAGGAGCAAAAAGCAATGATGGACTGGAAGGAGGAAGAAAGAGCTTCTTCCACATGCAGCAGAACCAGCAGAATCTGGCCTTGTCCCGATTCCTATCTTCTGATTTTATTTTCTCATGTTTAATCAGGGCTCACTCTTTGGTCCTCCCCTCCATGAGGACACTAGATGGCTTTTCACCTATCCAGCTGTAACAGTGAAATTTATAGAAAAGTAACATAGGTAACTCTCACAGTGCCCCAGGAAGTGAGGACATAGGTCTCCAAAACAAAACTAAACTCAAAACAATTAGTATTTGCTAGCGATATGGATTCCTCCAGAAACATCAGATTTCTCAGCTGTGGTTTCCTGTACGTGGGGAGGGGAAAAAAACCCCAAACCTATTAGCCAGCAGTGCATTTTCACCAACATTTGAGAGCCCACTGGAGGCTTCAGAAAGAATTTCTTTTAATTTATTGTCACCTCAAAGACCCTGAAGAATGGCATAGAACCATGAGGATTGCTCTGTTTGAGAGATGCTCTAACCATATATGCAACTTCATACTTAATTTGTTGATAAAAATGAAAAAAACCACCCTTTAACCATATAAGCAAACTTGGCAATGTATTAGTCTTTAAGGTTCCACAGCAGAAGCAGCCTTCCAATCTGGCAGATATATATCCAAGGACTCAGAGGAAGGACAGATGATGCTGATGTCAAAAATCTTAATTTTTCAGCAGCTATAGTAAATGTTATCTGACAGAAGACAGCTACCTCTAAAGTGTTGTGTCAGTTTTCTTAGTGAAACGGTTATCTCTGTTAGACTCTGAATAAAATAGAGATTAAAAGGCACAACTTTTAATACTTAGAAAGTTCTGGACAAAACCAGTAACAGTCTTTTCTCAAAGTCCCAATGATTGCAAACACAAGGACAGAAAATCTGTGAAGTACCTACCATCTTCAACACATAGCTGAATGAACAAGTGAGAAAAGTAGAAAACGCGTCTTGAATCTTTTATCAAGGAAAAGAATACAGGGAGAAACAAACAATGAAGAATTCAGCAAGCTCTAAAAGTTCACGTTGGAAGTAATTTACTTATAAGAGCTCATCTCTGCAGATTTGCTGGTGTGTGGGCTACGGAGACTGTAATAGCTCATCTACAGAAATTAAAGTCATCTTTAAGCAGTAAATACAAACACTTTAGGTTCTGGAAAAATTGTTTCTAAACGGCAGAGTGTAGATCAGCACCTCTGGATTCTGCTTCTTATTTGTCCATTTAGATGAACTTTTACATAAACCAGTACTGTTTAATAACTTCATCAACAACATAGACAGTGGGATCCAGTGCACCCTCAGCAAGTTGGCAGATGACACCAAGCTGAGCGGTGAGGTTGACACACCAGAAAGACAGGATGTCATCCAGGGAGACCCGGACAACCTGGAGAGGTGGGCCTGTGAGAACCTCATGAGGTTCAACAAGGCCAAGTGCAAGGTCCTGCACCTGGGTCGGGGCAACCGCCAGTATCAATACAGGCTGGGGGATGAACAGATTGAGAGCAGCCCCGTGGAGAAGGACTTGGGGGTACTGGTGAGTGAAAAGCTGGACATGAGCCAAAAACGTGCGCTCACAGCCCAGAAAGCCAACCCTATCCTGGGCTGCATCAAAAGAAGCGTGGGCAGCAGGGCGAGGGAGGTGATTCTGCCCCTCTGCTCCGCTCTGGTGAGACCCCACCGGGAGTGCTGCGTCCAGCTCTGGAGCCCCCAGCACAGAAAGGACATGAACCTGTTGGAGCAGTTCCAGAGGAGGGCCATGAAGATGATGAGGGGGCTGGAGCACCTCTCCTGTGAAGACAGGCTGAGAGAGTTGGGGTTGTTCAGCCTGGAGAAGAGAAGGCTGCGGGGAGAACTTATTGCGGCCTTCCAGTACTTAAAGGGAGACTATAGGAAAGATGGGGGCAATCTCTTTAGCAAGGCCTGTTGTGACAGGACAAGGGGTAATGGTTTTAAACTAAAGGAGGGTAGATTTAGACTAGGTATAAGGAAGAAATTTTTTACAATGAGGGTGGTGAGACACTGGCCCAGGTTGCCCAGAGAGGTGGTCAATGTCCCAACCCTGGAAACATTCAAGGTCAGGTTGGATGGGGCTCTGAGCAACCTGGTCTACTTGAAGGTGTCCCTGTTCACTGCAGGTGAACCTCTAGGTGACCTCTAAAGGTCCCTTCCAACCTAAACCATTCTCTGATTCTATGATTCATGGTGTTCTGAGCAAGTTCACATGTAAAATTAAGATATTCACACTGATGTGAAGTGGCAGCCTGACTGAAAGATGCTCACTAGTCTGACAGATGCTCTTGTAAAAATGTTCTTAGATAAACGTAACACAAGTTGCCCCAACATGACCGATTTAGAGAACGCACTGAAAAAACTTGCCCCAAGATTGCTGCTGTTGGGTTACTGCTTATGACATTTTGAACACTCCATTTTAGTATTTCCAGTTCCAGTGCTATTTTAATCAGTTTTATCTTCCAACAAAGCCTATTCATTTATTCAATAAATTTTAAAAACACTGAGATTATATTTGTCATTACTTTTTGTCCTCTGTTGTGCAACTTTTAATACCTATTTAGTACCTAGGAGATGCTGGGGGACAGGCAATGTCTAGACAGAAGCCTACTGATGTTTCAGTATGATTTCCTTCACTGAAAAGCAGAGCAGCTCAGCTTGCGTGAGGTATGTTTTGCATTCTCTGATACTAAGGAGCGTAATGAAAGATAGGGAATACAAAAGGCTTGGAAATCTGAAATATCTACTTTAACCGATTTCAAGTAGTCAGTCATTTTTGTACCATTTTGTTTCAAAGAGCTTGTAAACATAACAAGTTTACCTGATGAAACTACAGGAGTGATGATATTTATAAATATATCAGGGGAAAAAAAAAGGAAAGTAATCCAAAGCTCAAGGGCAAACGATGGTACTATACGCTTTACTCAGGATCATATTCAGATCACCTTCAGTAACAGTGAAAGAAGTTGTCCATGTGACTCACCACTTCATCTTTGTCCTCAGAAGCTGGCTGAGCAGAACTTCTTTCTTCTTCCTTCTTGACTGATCTCTCATATAAATCACTGACAATAAATGAGGGGTAGTATCTGTCCTTTAGAGTTTCGTAAACGTCTGCCTGAATTCTGTAGAATACTTCAATGCCTTTATTTCCCACGAGACTTTGCTGTATTTCTTTATAAAGGGATTTTTCCACAGGAATTTCTCTGCTTTCCACAAAAAAATTCTGATAAATTTCACTCACTAGTTGAGGTATTTCAGCCTAGGAAACAAGGAAGGAGAGAGAGGAAGAGAATAAAAAAAATGTTAAAAATGTCAGGATGACTCAGGATCCAGGTGCATAATTTGAAGGACGATCAAGCTTACTTCACACCCAGATGTATGAGAATACATCTGTGAATCTCTTACTGAGATCAAGCACTCTGCCCATGCACCTATGCTAAGCAGTCATTTTCACAGGATAAGTATCAGTATTCGTTAAGTGAAGAAACAGCTGTGCTCTAAAATTACCATAGCTTCCACAGCCACTGCTTTTAAATGTATGCTCCAAAAGCTGGTATTAGAAGGAAAAAAAAGTGCTAGAGCAACGTTGTGGTCACCATTTTAAGTTCAGATGCAGCAGCTCTTCTGTCTTCTGCTGATTAGGATCAACTCATCTTGTATGTGATTATCATTAATTTTTGAGGGGGAAAAGAAAAAATAAAATAAAAAAAGCACACCTGAAGAGACATTTACTAGTACATGAGGCCTGGTATTTCCACTGAGCACAGAATAGCGCACAGGATTGAACTTAGCAGTAATGAACAGGAAGGAGAGAAAGTTAAGATAGCACAGCCCATGATTGTCTCTCTAAACTGACCTGAATTAAAAAGGTTTCACCCACTCCCTTAGTATGGCACAATGCGCTTGTCTGCCTTATTTGACAATATCACAGCCATGTGACTGCATGACACTACTTTTTCATAATCAAAGCTGCCCCTGTAGTGGCAGACAACACTAACGTTCCACAGAGCAACAGGAGCACAGTATGTTAGAATCTCTTAAACAAATAAAAAAAGGACATCTTTAATAAAGGCACTATACCTATTGTTTAGAATGCAAGGAGAGAAATCACAGGTCATAAAATGATTTATAGCACCTTTTCCAATCACAAGCAGTTTGCCAATCAGAACTGATTTATACAACTCCCTTCACAGTGCCTGACAAACCCTTTTTATGAACACTTTCTAGCCTGAGATGGTTGTTAGCCATTTCTTCAGATCGTATTAATGGCTTACTATTCACACTCGGCAATTTGCCACTTTGGTTACAGGATGTTATTTGTGTTTTCCAATGGACTAGAATCTTTTTACCTAGGAGAGTAATAAAATTACAGTGAATAAAAAGTTAACCGATACTTAATAATGAAGTTTGTATTTGTTTCCCCCCCAAAATCAACCCCACTGCTCACAAACAGCAAATTTGCCCTCCACATTCTTGCTCTGCACCACTGCTGCAGGATATTAAGTGGTATTTCCTATTCCTGTTTCAGGGTTCTCATTCCTACTTTATTTTAGCACAAGTTACAATATAGCATTGTCTCTTCCCTCTTGCAGTAGTGCAGCATTCCTGAAGAAACTTAGCTGCTTATACAGCAACAGAACAGTGAAAGGGGTCTTTTAAAGGAAAATCTCTCTTTCAAAAGGATTTAAAACACAAATTTTCACAGTTTTGGATTGAATGGGTACCTGTAATTAGCAAGACGAGAAGTTTATGTACAGACTATCAAACTGTAATGTACTTCTAAGTTTCACATGAGCTGATGTGACTAAAGCCAGTATATTACTGCAGGTTTTTTCTCTGGTGGAGGGGGAAATAATTCTACTACTTTTGCACACCAAGTATGCTTTTTACACGTCATGCTGCTACACAGAACAGTAGTAAATCATCATCACAACAGTCCACAATTTTTGATTGCCATATTATCCCCAAACATTGACATGAAGAAGCTAAAAAAAAAACATCACTTAGGGCTCATCCTATGCTACTGCTATTTTAAAAACATAAATACAAAGACATTTCCTAACATCAAGATCAAAACAAGCAGAGTTAATGTACATAATGTACAAGCCGCATGGACTTGCAATTCCTTCCACCTTGTTAGCATTCTTCAGATACTCCACAGACTCCCAAAGACCAATCAAAGCCATCTTGTCCATCCTTTCCATGTAGATTCGGAAGTGCTCTCGGTATGAAGGGTTGGCCAAAATTTCTTCAAACTGAAGAATCTGAAGAAAGGAAAACGAGGAGTAAAACCTGGGAAAATAGCTAACTCTAGCTTCTCTCCACCCCTTATGGGGTGGATCTTTTCACTTGATGTGCCCCAGAGCACCATGCATCCCACAAACATGTGAACTAGATTCAACTGTACACACCTTCTACAGTAATAGTTTTGCTTAATTTAAAAAAATAACTAAAAAAATGAGTTGTAAGTATTTAGAAGATGAATACACCTATGCTCCTACCAGATAGAAAATGTTTCCACATGTTTTCTGTCCAGAAGGTAAGACTACGTATCAAAGGACTAATATGGCATTTCAAGTCATTCATGAAATACTATTGCCAAAATTTTAACTTACAGTGCTCCTGCAAGGCAGAGGAGCCAAGCTGAAAGCTAACTCATCTGTTCTCTGCTTAAATCACAGTAACACCAGCAGTTTCCACACCACAGGCCATACAGCTTTGAGATGTATCTCAGTTATTCCTAGGGGCACAGAAAAGATGGAGTGTAGTTCTTCACCCTGGCAAGCCAGGGCATTTGGTGGCCAGTTCCCATTAACTGAGGTGTTATTGAAAAGCATCTATCAGAAATGCAGCCAGGGAAGAGTACGGGCTGTGATATAATGCTCAGGACTCTTCCTGAGAGGAGAGTACGTCAAGCGGAAAACAAAATTAAACACGGACTTCTGACACCCAAGCAGATGCTGCAGCCATTAAGCTGTTGGATTAAAAAACCATTATCTCCTCACCCTCTAATATTGTTGTGAAACCAGGCCTTTTCTTTGAGACAAACACCTGAAAAAACCCACCTCCCTGACAAAATGAACAGATCTCCCCATGTTGAACAAAATGAACAACCTTGGTTTTCTTTGAAAAATAGGACCAATTTTCGAAACACCCTCTCAAAACTAAACACCCCTTCCTCTCCAACTTTTCAGTCTAGCAGCTGAATGAGTTTTCACATAGCTCATTTAGGGCCATTACTTATATCACCAGGAATCCAAATAGACCAGAGTGGTCTTGGTCTCTTGCTTTGTACCTCACAGACACCAACCAACCCACAGCTTTTTCTTTGAAAAGAAAAGCAGGTCCTTAAGCACTGGGGCTAATGAATCTTAGCTTCCTATGACTCTGCATTTTATAGCAAAGATAATGTGGTATGGAGCAAGACGTGAATTCCAACTGAGATTGAGGCATTAGTAATTTCTCTAATACAGGTTTTCTGATACCTAATAATAATACAATTCAGGTCATGTATCAGCATCTCTCTCTCTGGGAAGGCCACCTAGTTTTCTAAACCTAGTACCTGCAAGGCTCTACCACCAAGCTACATATAGGAAAAATGGTTTGCTGGACTCAAGCTGTACGGGAGGAAACCACATATATGTGCATGTACACAATTACTAGGACAAGTCACTTCCTTAATGAACCAAGCTAAGGAAGGTTCTTTAAAAACTGTAGCCACCTATGTTTTGTCTGAAACAGCTCCCCCAAATTTTGGGCAGTGTTTAAGTAAATTGTGTTTGTCTCAGCTGAAATGCTCATTTTCATCTTCAAAGTTCCACAGTGACAGTCATGTGCCTTTCCTCTCTTCATCCTTCATCATACCAATGTCATCTGAACATGGCTTGCTCTTAGCTTAAGAGCTATTTAGGCTCAGAGCTCACTCTATAATCCTCATTGAACAGCACAGAGAGAGGCGCTTGCTGAAGCTAGGCTTATTACAGAAATGGTGATCAGACTGTCAAAGAAAAGAACACAGAGATGAAAATTCAAAGGCCAGCCTGTCTGTGTTTTAGCCTCATTGCTGTGCATCATCATACTTTCTATTCAATCATTTTATCAAGGACAATGATGTAAAATACAAGCAGAAGAGGGTCTTCCAGCCTCTTGAATAGAGATCTCCACTATGTCCAGGACTGTCAGCTCTGTAAATGATAGCAGAAGTAATAAATCACTTGTGATGTGGAGCACGTACCGCCACTTCTTGAACGAGAGGTCACCTTGGTCTCTATGCTCCTATTATCCAAGGTATCCCTACCCAGGCTGCCAGCACAGAGGGTAACTAACAAACATTCCCTCCCAAAAGTAATTGTTGGTAAGGGCTGCTTGCTGGGAGCAAGGCAAGTGCGGCCATCCCTCTTACCTAACAAAGGACCCATTGCACAGGTGTCCCATGGTAATTGAAGTGGCAGTGCCTAATAAAGCTGTTACACAAACCTCCCAATAGTTACTTTGCAAACTAAAATACTTCAGCAAAATATATTAATGGACAGAAAAGCTTATTTAAACTTGTCTTGCAGAAATGAGACCTCACAAACTTTTTTTAGGTTTTTGTTTGCTTGTTTAAGGCTTAAATATCCTGGAATTAAGTATGTTACAAACACTGTACTATATACTTTATTAAGGCTTCAATGACAACAATGGACAAAGGAGATCTTTAGGTTTGAGGTGCTAAGTTGTTATCAAATGCACACAATCCAGGAAGCATTCTGTGGAGGATCCTTCCTTGTCTGATTTAAAGAACGAGATTTTGCAGTAATTTGTAATTTTCAGCAAAAGATCATTTTATGGCTCAGTATCATCACAACTGGAGTACAAAACTCTAAGCTATGTTGGCACATGCACACATATTACGGCGTTTGTAAACCCTCAAATCTAATATCCAGTTAGCAGATACCATCTTCGAATTATCAGCCTCAACAGCAACCCTTCAAGTCCTTTTAAATCAAGAGCAGCTTCTGGGTTCAGAAAAAACAGCAGCTTTACNTTTACTGCTGCCACATCCATTCCCTACACCAATAGGGAAGTAACTAACATGGCACAGCTGGTCACAGGCTATGCCAAATACTAGGAAGGGATTATATTCCACACACACCCACCCCTCAGTGGGGTGCTTTAACCAGCATCCCTAGCATATGCACACAGAATAGCCTTGATCCTGGCCCTACAAAACAGAGACCTGATCTTGTCAAGTCCCCAGTGCTGTTAGTAATGACACTGCAGGTCATGGGGGAGGTGACCATAATTTGGGTCAGTAGTGGAGGTTTTCTGCTGGGATGATGGCACACAGTCAGACTGCAG
>VZTV01090231.1:9019-22287 GCA_013400875.1 Anhinga rufa | reverse complement strand
GTGAGAGGCAGCGGGATCGATGCAACCCTTTTCATTCCCCTTTCCTGGGCAGAGGGCCCTTTGGTGGTAGTCAAGCTCATTGTGTGCTCAGAGTAGAGAGCAGCACAATCTTTATCCATGTCTTGTAATGCATTGACAGAGTATAGGTAAGTATTCATCCTTCTTTGTTTTGCAGTCCTGAAATGCATTCCGAGTAATTTACACATTTTCTAGTAAAACTCTAAATCAATAATATGTGCCTCCTCACTGAGGTCTTGATGTGCTTACTTTTTTTGTCAATGGTGTATCAAAATGGGTGTTTTTATACTTCTGTAGAATCATAAGTAATACCATATCTCTCTGTATGTTACTTCACAGTGTGACTGGAATGCAGAAGCCATAGTACTGTTTAATTTATTATGCCAAATAAAAAAGTTTGTAATGTTTTTTTTTTTGTAGGGTTTTGATAATAATATATCTTCTTTGAAATTCTGCTGATTAGAATCCTGTTAGCTTTACTCCTTGATAAATTAGACTGTGCCAAACTCCAAATAAAAGCACAGAGAGGTAACTCTGTCATGTTTATTAAAAAGTAAATTTTGCCCTGGGCTATAGTGGTATGATTAATACTGACTTAATTAATAGTGGCAGGAAACTCAGAATCAGGTATTGCTGGTTTTATACCTTGTACTAAAGAATACCAGTTTAACAGCAGATTTCTGGATTAGCATAAATTAAAAGATAATTAAAGCAAATCTATGAGACTGACTCATCATTTTATCTTGCAAATATTTACAGCTACTCCATTAAAAGTGAATCCCTCTGATATTTCCACTTTAGTCAGTAGCAGCCTTTTTTTGTTATAATTACTAATAAAGATGGATAAAGCACCACTGTCAGTTTTACCATAGATCACTGTGTAAATCATCCTTCTTTATGATCAGCATTAAATATAGTTAATTCCATTCTACATTCTTCCATGACAACTCTCTTCTTTGGGGATTAAAGAAGGCCTCCTTTCCATAAATTTAAATGTAAAAGCAGCAGGAAAACATGAGGTTTGATACAGAAGATGATTTCTGGAGCCAGGATATACTACAGGGACACAGAAGGTGCAAGTCATGAGTGAATTTGATACTGTAGTAAGTTTATCCCCCAGTGGTACAGTTATGCAAGACAACAGAATCATGAGATGTCAATAGTTTTCCTTCTATTGTGTGAAGTGTTTGAACATTCACTGCTTCTCCCACCTCCATTTAATATATGCCTTTAGGAACAGAAAGAAGGGGAGATGCAATTTGTTCAAAACCATGGAGGTCAGAATCCCAACAAAATTCAAACTTAACAATGATGCAAGTAGATCTGTTTTATAACTTCTTTTTCAGTTCAAATATATTCTTGCATTTGATAGGAAAAGCAAGCTGTGTTATAGTTTGACTGGTAATAGAGTGCAACCAACAGCACCCAGAATGATGCTGTAATAAAAGTTTTACTATATTTATTAAAACCTGCAAGTACATGTCTGGCATATTTCGATGTCAAGAACATCTATTTCACTCATGACATTTGAAGTTCCTTCTCTTTTTAATAGCAGCAGAACAGATTTAAGAGCAAAATGACCCATAAAATCTTCTAGTCTTACTTCTAGGTCTCGTTACATTTCAGCAATAAATTACTTTTCACCATGGTGATAACTTATGTTTGAGTAAAACTTATCTTAAAGTCGTCTCTTCTTTTTCAATAGAGAACCTACCATTTCCTGTGCCAGTATGTTTCAATGGTTGGTTACACTCACTGTTAAAACCATGTACCTCTTTAAAAACAATTTGAGCTGAAAGATTCCAAGCACTGGTTTTGGTTATGCCTGCCTTCATAAAGTGAAGAACCTTCTCACAGCTAGCATTTTTCCCCTTCAAAGACATTACACAGTATAGTCAAATAATCTATTGGTCTTCTTTATGACAAGATAAACTGATCAAACTCCTTATGTCTCTTACTCTAGTTCTTGAATCATTATTATAGCACTTTTCTGCATTGGCTTTACTTTTCAACGTACTACAGGAAACTTGTTAACACAAGAACTGGTTGCAATATTCAGACTGCACTTCGCAAGCATAGTCTGCGTTGTTTTATTCTAACAGTCTGACCTCTCATTTAGCTAGATTAAAACATTTTAGGTGAAGCACACAGAATGCTGGTGGGATGAAATCAATAGATTCACACTGCATCATCTCTGAGGCTCAGGGTGCAAAAAAAAATCATAACAATGAATGTCTACAATGCAGGTAACTCAAAGGGATTTACCATCATAACCATGCCAGACACACAGCATTTTTAGACATGTTGCAAAGCACATTTTACATACCTGTAGGACTTCTTAATCTCATCATGTGTTGCTCCCTTCTCTAGGGCCAGGATTTCATATAACGCTTCCCCTGATGTGGAGAAAGCACGTTGCCTTTGTTCAGCCATGTTAGCAGTGCATTACCAAAGCTGCTAATGTAGAACAGAATTTAAAATAGCAAGTATATATTGATAATATTTCTTATTGTTCATTTTAATAGATTTTAATCAGTTAGTAAAAGTTTAAAATACATGAAAGTGAAACTAGAATAAAATCTGCTCTAAATTATCCTCCATCCCTTAAGATATTTTAAAATTATTTGAGAAAATGGAAAAGCAAAAAACAAAGAACAGAAGCTCTTGTGTTAGGTATTACTGTTTATATTAAAGGCTTGATGTTGCTCTCACTGAAATGAATGGCTAAATTTCCTACAGCATTAATGCCTGCACATAGTATTTCCACCTAGCTTTATTTGTGTTTGTTTACATCTATCTTTTCTAAGTCTTAGAAAAATAATTCTACTATTTGTTAAGGCTATTGGCTTCTTGCAGTGGGGTAAGAGCTTTGCACCTCTGAATATAACCTAATGCAAGATGGTGGTTAATTTTTGCTTTCTCAACACAAGGACTCAGGTTCCGCCTAACCGATTTTAGGTGCCTAATTTGAGTGGTTATTTGAAGCTTAGTCAAACTAGACTCCTTATATCATCAACAGACAGACATATGTACTCAGAGGACAATTGACCAAGCACTTTCTCCCTATTATCTCTACAATGAGCTCAGGATGACTGCATTCCCAGCTCATGTGCCTGAGGACAGGTGGAATGAATCTGAACCTAAGCAAGGAGACTAGATACCAAGAATTGACCTCAGTATTACAAAAGTAACTGTTTCTTGCAAACTTATGCCTGGGAAATACTGACGCCAGTCAGGGTCCTATCTTATTTGAGGTACAAGACTGTGGGCTGAATTCATGAGATCATGATAATTTAACAAGATGCCCTTACAGTATAGTGCAAATAAAGGCTAAGCATAGGCTGACAGATTTAGTCCACTTAGATCTATCATTCGTTCCTTTATGCATCACAGAGGCAAAGCAGACAAACAAGTGATTCTCCACTGAATGGCTCTACTACCTCCTTACAGTTCATAGTTCATCCTTCTGGATATGAAGAAACAAACATTTTTAAACCAGACCTAGCTAACACTAGGCAATGACATGAAGAAACTCATATAAACCATAATTTAAAACACCACATACAGATACCTGTAATTCATAAAAGAAAGCTGCAGCTCTCTGATGGCAGACTTGCCACAACAAAACTCATCACAGCCTCTTTCTTTGTATGTTGCACCCTTATCCAAATGTTGAGAAGTTATCACAGAAAAAGCCTAAAAGTGAGCCGTAACCCCAGCCGTAAGAAAAAACTTCTGAGAACCTGTTTTGTTAGATAAGACTACCAACTCTGCTATTTCACCCTTCTCATTGCTGAGCTAGAAACACTATCTTGCCATTATTCATATATTATTTACTAGGCCACATTTTGGTTCAGAACCAACCATGTAACACTTTTAAGCTCTTCAGCTTTGTTCAGTACCAAAAAGAAAACCAAATACCATGTAAGTACACACAGAAATATAATAAACTGATTAATTCTGGCATATAGTATCTGATTTACTAGAAGACCTAATTTATTCATATTTACTTTGATATTTTCTTTTTCTTAATAAGCTAGCACACAGTGTAAGGTCTTGTGATCTGCTGAAAAAACACTCCTTTCTACTTTTAAGTGTTGTACACAAACCATCAACTAAATGGACTGAACTTTTGTTTTTAAAGTAAAAATTAAGAATGAAATTATATATGAGCATATAGATATTATTTTACCACCTGCAGTAGTTACAATGCTACTTGATAATAATGGTATGTCCAGAGCATATTTAACATAATCCTGGGATCTATCCTGATCACACTAGAATCATGCAAGGCACATCAAGCCTGTTAATGCACAAGATAATGGCAGACAACCATGTGAAGTCACAGATATAAAGCATTATTTTAAAATTCCATTACATAATGCTGATTAGCTACATAGCAACCCTGAAGCATAAAGCAAAGTTAAAGTTATGATGGATTTTATTCTGAAGAACTAAAAAATCATGTAATTTGTACTTTCTAAAATAATTTTAATAACCCAGTCAGCTATGGAAATTTAAACTCACTAGCCTATTCAGTCTTCTAGTGATTAATCACCTGGAAGGTCCAACTACTCGAAGTTACTTCTTACTTATTTAAAGCAGTCCTATAAAATACTAAAAGCACAACAAGATGACACTTTTCTAGAAAAAAGTTGCACTCTCTTTATTAGGGACGATATAAGAGTTACAATTTTAGTACTAGAACCATTCCCGATGGCTGAAATTACGTTAGAATACTATTTTCAAGCTATGTATTTTTGTTCCAGTGGAACAAAGACAAGAAAATACTGTTTACTTCCTTGACTGAAAATAAAATAACTTAAAATTGACAATCCAAATTCTGATAACAATTCCACATCTCCTGGTAGGATGGGAGCCCAGTTAACTTCAATTTTTTCTGTGCAAATTTTATACTATGCAGGATGAACTATCTTATACAGAGGTTGTAATAGTATGCTTTTTTTCTACCACACCCATAATTCATTTGTATTTGTGCTGAGAAATAAAGCAAGGTGATTCAAATAACGTACCTGCTTCAAAAAGTGATGGAACACAGTCTGGCATGTATAAACTCACAACATTATCAGTTCAATATCTTGATGGCTTTATGCCAATATAATCCAAAAGGAAAGAAGCAAGTGCCACCAGAAGCCTCGTTCCACAGAAAGCGGCTGCTGCTTTTCATCCTTCACAATCAAGGTTAAACAGGTCAGTGGAGTCTAATTACTCTTTTTGTTTGTTTGCTCAGTATCCAATTGGTTATCTCTCAGGAAGACCTATGAAAGAACAAATAAAACATTCATGGGCCTAAAGGCTGATATATCTGAGAGTTAATGACACCAAAAAATATGGGACATCTGTGTATTTAGTTAGTTGTTCTGTGCTTTACTCTTGACAGGGTCTTGAGTTTGTCTTTTTTTTTTTTGCACACAAATTTATTGAATTTGTTTAAAGATACAACAGTCTTGCTCTAAAGTTCACTTCTCTGAGACCAGCCGTGGCTTAAGTTTACTATATAGGCTCTTCCATAACAAGATTAACTGAAGAAGACACTTTAGGACTCCTGAGTTCTTGTAAAATTTTATACCAAAACAGAAGATGTACTTCTTTTACTCTGACGGAGCTACTCCTCTAACTTATACCATTAAAAACCCTGGAGAGCCGTTCCTTTCCCTTTGGAACAGGGAAGGTTTTAAATGCCAGAGACTTAAAAAAAATTGTTCTTGGGACATGATCCTTGGAACCAAATAGTTCATCCTTCAAACTCAAAAACTTCATCTCCCACATCACTCAATTCCAAATTATATGGTTTTGTTGTGGATTGACCTTGGCCAGCTGCCAGACACCCACCCAGCCACTTTCTCACTCTGCCTCCTCCTCCTCAGCTCTACAAGGGGAGAAAATAAGATTAAAATCTTGTGGGTCAAGATAAAGATATGGAGATCACTTACCAATTACTGTCATGGGCAAACAGACTCAACTTGAGGAAAATTAATTTAATTTGTTGCCAATTAAAAGAGATTTGGATGGTGAGAAACAAAGACAAAAAATTAAAACAAAGCCTTCCCCTCACCACCCTGTTTCCAGGCTCAACTTCACTCCTCCATTCCTGACTCCTCTACTCCCCACCCCTGAAAGGTACATGGCAGACAGGGAATGGGGGTTTGCAGTGAGTTCAAAACAGCTCCGCTCCGCTGCTCCTTCCTCCTCACACTTTTCCTCTGCTCCGTTGTGGGTCCTTCCCACAGGCTGCAGTCCCTTCATGATCTGCTCCAGTGGGAGTTCTCCATGGGCCACAGTTCCTGTCAGGAGAACCTGCTCCTGGCATAGGCTCCTCTCCACGGACTGCAGTTCCTTCAGGAAGTATCCACCTTCTCTGGCATGGGGTGGATGGGCTGTTGTGTGGATATCTGCTCTGATGTGGTCTTCTCCATGGGCTGCAGTGAAATACCTGCTCCACCATGGTCTCTTCTATGGGCTGAAGGGAAATACCTGCTGTACTGTGATCCCTTCCAGGGGCTGCAGGGGTATTGCTGCGCTGGTGCCTGGAGCACAGCCCCCTGCCCTGCCTTCTCCGACCTTCATGTTCACAGGGCTCTTTCTCACACTTTTTTTCCCTCACTTCTCACAGCCATGCAGCTTTGCTCTTTCTTAAACATGTTTTCCCAGAGGTGCCACTAGCTTGGCCGATGGGCTCAGCTGTGTCCTGTGGTGGGTCTGTTGTGGAGCTGGCTGCATCCAGCATGGGGCAGCCCCTAACCTCCTCCCACAGTGACCCCCTGGCAGCTCCTTGCTACCTAGACCTTGCCCCAGACATCCAGTACAGTTTCATACAGACTGCAGTCCTGCAAATGGATTAATGGAGCCCCATGACCCAGGTAAACTCTGCTTCAGCAAGAGTCAGTGAATTTGTGCTTGGATCCTACTGCAAGACTGGAATGCTAAATCAATACATTTTTGAAAACGATGCGTCATTAATTACAAACACATGAAAACCCTATTTATGAAAAAGGAAGCAAACATTGTGACAGCTGATGCAAAGAATTGTTAAGTGGATACTTTTTAAAGTGAAGTAAGTGTTTTGAACATTTCTTTTGTTTTTAGGTATATTCTTTAATTTCAAACATTCCCTCAAATTTCAGCTTTGGATGAGGATAAAGCAAGGCACCTAAAATGTGAGCGTTTTTCATAGTTATCAGCAGTCAATATAGCATAGTCAAAATATCATTTCCAGGACATTAACAACCGAGTAGGTACAGCTAATTCTGTTACTTTGTGTGAACACAATAAACCAGATTATTCAACTAGCTTGCTTGATCTCAATTTTTGAAATGACTTTATCATTCTTGCAAAACAAACAAAAAAGTACACATTTTAATGGTAAGAAGAAATTAAGGGGAAAAAATATAAAAAGAAGAAAATAAAATCACTTTGAGCTTACCCAAATCCTCTGTATAAACATCATATTGTCAAGAAAAACATCACTCACTGTTCTGCAATCTTGTCACCTATGTAGACCTACACTTCTGTGTGAATACAGCTCCCTCTGGTGTGTTGAGCTAACACTGCTCTGTAACCTATATTGCTTTTCTTATAAGCGCTCTTGTTTGAAGGAAATGAACACAATCTCTGCAAATCTATTTCTCTTCCTTTGGGGATTCTACATCCTAATGAATCTTTAAAAGACTCAAACTTTAATTAATTGTCATAACTCTTTTGTCATATCAGCTATATAATTTAGAAGAATAAACCATAATTTAATACCTATTGACTCTTCTCATTAATTTTTTTTTTTGTATTGTAACACCTAATAGTGCTCCACAACCCCACTGTGGCAGGCAGTGCAAAACTAAAAGACAGCCCTAGTCCTAAAGGACCTTATACCTAAGAAGTCTTACTCACACTTTACATTTCATTTATACATTGCATGCATTTCAAAACAGACAAATCAGAACATGTCTGGAAATGTAAAGTTGCGTTATCAGCCTAAAAAAATTTGAAACTTGGCCCAGACAGAGCAGGAGGTCTGGGGTTGCTTCAGAAACCTCCAGTTGCACACAACCAGAGCTAAGGCCTGAAGAATCTGAGTCACTCTGGTCCTTCCTCCCACCACTCCCTCCTTTCCTGGCTCATAGCAAGTTCAGGAACTAAGAGCCTGGAGATGAAAGACTGGTAGGTACATATACATGCATGAAAGGACTGGCATCATTGCTCAACAGTGGTGTGAATTTTTAGCTTCCAAGGCAAGGAAAGACAATTTTTAAATGCTGAATTGTTTTCTTAGTTTGTTGAATCTGGCAGTGTTAATATTGACATCATCAAAGCATGTAGGAGATACAAGTGGTCAGATAGAGCACTCCTGACCTTCATGGAGAACCTACAGCTTCTGACTCTTTCTTCCAATAGCAACAGGGAAAGTAAATCTCTGATTTTACTCAGAGGAATTTGGGGAATGAAATAAATTATCTTGCTGACGTGCTTTAGTAAAGCCAGCAGATTAAGGGAGGTGATCCTTCCCCTCTACTCAGCACTGGTGAGGCCACACCTGGAGTGCTGTGTCCAGGTCTGGGCTCCCCAGTACTAGAGAGACATGGGCATACTGGAGAGATTCCAGTGAAGGGCCATGAAGATGATGAAGGGACTGGAGCATCTCTCCTGTGAGGAAAGGCTGAGAGAGCTGGGACTGTTTGGGCTGGAGATGAGAATGCTCGGGAGGGGGTCTCATCAATGTATATAAATACCAGAAGGGAGGGTGCAAAGAGGACAGAGCCAGGCTGTTTTCAGAGGTGCCCAGTAACAGGACCAGAGGCAATGGGCACAAACTGAAACACAGGTGGTTCCCTCTGAACATCAGGAGACACTGGGCAACTGGCTCTAGGTGGCCCTGCTTCCCTTCCCCAAAACTTCCCTGGTGTGATTACTGTTATCACTAATTTCTGTGCCTTGTTCTGCCAAAAGGGTTGTAAGAACATTAGCAAGGATGTTGGAATTTATATTGGTGACTGACCAGAAGTGACAAGAGAAAGAAGGCAGGTGAGTAGACTGAAACATGAGCTCTTGCTAGCTGATGCCTTTTCACAGGTGAATGAATGGCAGTCTGAAAAGAAAAGACCCAAAGCAAGTACAGCATTAGGATATGAGTAAAGTACAGTAGGCTGATGAGATTAGGGGACATGCACACTGAGAAAGGGTGTATTCTGCGGTAGTGCGTACTGTTTTTTCACTCTTTGGGCAAGATCCATCTTTTGTTTTATTTTTTAATAGTGCGCTATGGTGATGTCAACATTAATAACACCCAGCTGAACAAGCTAATCAAAGGGCAAAAGACGAGCAAGTGGAAAAGAATGCTTCTGCCAAGATGTGCCGGGCCTCTGGCTCAGGCACAGGGATTGATTTTTGTTAACAAGGGAAGAGTACTTCTGAGGCAGCTGCATCCCAAAATGCTCATCATTTCTTTTTAACCAGTTCTGCTTCACATGCTCCTGGACATCTAGTGCCCTGCCTGAACTATATTGCACGCTACCTGTTAGATATTCAACCGATCTCCTAAAGAAGAGAGGATTGGCTTAAGGTCCTTTCTTCAGGGTGAGCCTTTTAAAATCTCAGACTAGCCCAACAATTCTACAGAAATTATATTCCTCTTGCCATGTTTCTCTGTTACAAAATAGGTAGTGTCATTATGGCTTCAAAAGTAATAACAGAATTGATTTAAATCAATCCATTTTTAAATACATATAACTATATTGGAAGGAAAGTGTTCCATCTGGTAACCCATCTGCAACTCCATCTATATAAGTAGTAAGTATTCATAAGAGAACATTCATATATTTGAATTCTCTGAACATATTGTGACCTTCTGTTACTATTCACATAGAATATCTCAATTTAAATATATGTTGGGTTTTTAATATCTTTCAACAACTGCAGTATTGGAAAAAAAGTAGCAAACTCAAGAAATATGAACCTTAAATGAACAGTCTGTTGCACATTCAAATCACTCATGCCTTTACATGGTCAGTTTGACACAGAGAAGCAATCCAGAACTGTAACTTCCTACTTCATTCCACTAAATCCAGTTCAAAGGCTTGGTAGACTACCTAAGTGATATGCATATAAACATTTTTTTCCCTTAAAATTAAATTAGAGGCTTAAAAATGAAGTTTTAAGTAATAGTAATATATTAACTTTTTCAACAAGATACTCAGTGGAACACTGGGATTTTTATTTTCATCTGCAGTTTAGGAGAAAGTTTCATCTACCATCCCTAATTTAAAGTGGGTCATGGAGGTAGCCACAACTAAGATGTAAATCATAATAATCTCTCTGGCTTTAATTTAATTTCTTTCTGAAAAGCAAAGGATAGGAAGTCCCTAGTTTATACAGCTTTGACAACTCAGAGGTGAGTTATCTAGGACTATCAGTAAAAGTGAAGTAATAGAGTTCCCTAATTCCTTGTTTAGGCAGTGCATTGGTAATTTCTTTTGCAAACAGCTGTAGCACTTTAAGGCATTATTCTACCACTTCTTACTGTAAGTTAACAAACCCATGGTTTTGGTAGCAGAGTTATTAATTTTAGCACAGCCTAATCAGCTACAGCTAAGAATCAGTAAGATTAGCTTGAACAGTATAAATGAGTGTTTTGAACTATTTTTAAGCTCATTTTACCAGAAAGAGATTAGCAGTGGCAGTACCACATCTTCTTGGTACCTGCTCCTGGGAATCAACAGCTGCTTTCAGTCCTCCCCATCAGGTACAACCTTCCTCCATCACCTAACAATTCTCTCCACTTGTTCCTCCTTCACATAGTTTTCTTAAACCAATTTTTGATACCTCCTGCAGTATTTGTCTAAGCAAGCTCTTTCCTGAAATCCCCAACATAGTCCTCAGGAACTGCACCAACCCCCTAATTATTCTCTCCCAAATTCCTACAAGCTGGCTCCTTACCAAAATTGCCCCCAGGAGGGAGGGGATGCAGCAGGGGAGATGGCAGTCAGTAGCCATTTCTTTTAAAGTGTCATTAATCCTCACATAGGATTTATTACCCTGTCTTAGAAATGCGCACTTAATTGATGGCTGAGAAAGATAATCTCTTTCTAGTGCTGATGAGTAACTATCTTAACTTATCCAGCTATCTAGATCCAGATAGGAATGTCTATCCAGTGGGTGAGTTAAAAATCAAAGAATTAAAGCAATATGAAATCCCAGGACTAGAGGAATTACAGATTAATGGATGAAAAGATAGAAGTCTCAGATGTTTAGGGTTTTTTCTGTATGTCACTTACTGGGAGAAAATTAAAATTCCTTAAAATGTATTTAATTAGAATAACTAGTTCACCAATAACGTAAAGAAGCAAAACCTAAACATGAATGCTGTTCTCCACATAGTAGGTGTAGAAAAAGCCACTGGAAATATTTCCCACTAATTCAGCAGACTAACATTTCGGTAAATTAGTAGCTTTGTTGTTAACCATTTATCACAGCTGTTCTTAGGGGATTTTTTCCCTTATTATGATGAGACCTTTCAGCTAGAAAATACTCAGAGCTGAAACTCAAAGTCTGAATCTGTGGGCTTACAGTTGGCTCAAGTCAATCTGAGGGCTGCCAGAAAAGGACTTTCTTTCTTCTTATTATTTTTTTTCTTAGTTTTCAGTTAAATCAACTTGCTAGTCTGACTCACTCCATGACTGGCATCATTACTAGAGCTGATGCAATGGAAGTTGTGACATCACGCCTTTTCAGCAGCACTAAAGTCTTAACACTGCCTTCAGCTCACCACAAAACCGCACCTTAAAAAGTAATAGGGGCCAGAATACCATATAAGTGCGAAGCACAAGTAAATTATATAGGAAATAGCAGAAATGAGAATAATTAAGACTCCTCTGGACTAATCTATGGTATAGGATAGGCCAATGTTTGACAGCATATTAAAGATGTTTGAGGCTTCTGCTGCCAGCTTTACAGTGCCATGGGTGCGTGACACAATGTGCCGTTGCCGTTGAAACGCTCTCTGCCAATTCAATTTGTTCAAACAGAACTTTGACAGGTTAACTGTGCCCCAGCGGGATGACTGCTACAACAGGCATCGGTTGCCCACACAGCCCTAACCCTCTGTGGTTCCGGCACCGCGTGTTCCTCTGCAACCAGGATAAAAGCAGACAGGCAGCATAAAATCCTCATGAAGCACTCTGGTAATTCAACAAAAATGTAATCATGTGCCCACACCTGATCCAGATCAAATTTGTACTGCTGGGTGATGTGGCATGGCCCAGAGCCAGCGGTAATGATTGTGGAACCACAGCGCTCGGCGAAGGCTTCTCCTGCAGATGAATTACCCGTACGGGAGACTGTAAATACAGAATGTGGCCTATCACTGTGGAAACAGCTTGTGCAGGCTGTCCAGGACATGCCCCGATCCGCACAAAAGAGACATAGCGCAACCCCTTGCCAAACCACCTTCCTTTCTACCCTTAGAGGGAGGGTGCTGGGTTAGCCTCTGACTGAGAGCATTAAGCAGGGGAGGAAGAAAAAAAAAAGGAAATTACATGTCTGAGGTTTTTCTTTCGGGCAAGTCTCTTACAAAAATAAAGGAGTGTGCAAATGTCTTTGTTTCCCTGCCAACTTTTATAAGAACTAATTAAGACCAAGGAGAGCTTCATTTTCCTGTTTATTTCATACCAAGAACAGCTAAGGAATTTAACCTATTGATGATTTTGCAGCTGCCTGCTTTAATTTGCTTATGACTGAGAAACAAAAAGTCACTGTAACAGCAATGAGTTGCCAAGGTCGCTGGTGTGTGATCCAGCTGTGTGATCAAACTTCAATTAGGCAGCTGTGACAACAGACCACGGGCTGTCCTTAGGAGCAAGAAACAAGTATGAAAATTATGGCCGCTGCTTAGTAGTTGCTTATATCCAAGTCGGCTGATTTGTCCCTAATAAGGTCAATATAATCATAAAGGTATAGAGCCCTGGCATTTATTCCCTGCTAAGGAACATCATGCACTTTTCAACTTTATGATTTATCTATTGATTGCAGTAGAAAATTCAGGCCATAAAATTCCGTGGTAATTGCTATCAATAAATGAAGAATTATGCTTTACCGGAAAACAATCTTTGGGGGTAAATATTCACAGGCCTTAGCATAACTCATATTTCTTAGTTCCAGCAAATCGATTACAAGGCATTTATTACATCAAAGAGTCCTGTGGACTTTATGGAAATCATACAGAATTCAATAAAGAATTTTAT